>JAASGH010000020.1:0-126161 GCA_023334155.1 Globisporangium heterothallicum | reverse complement strand
CCTCGCTACTCAGACTCAATCGAGCCAATTAAGGGCACACAGTGCGAGCTATTGGTCGGAGGTTGTGCATTTGTGTTAATCTCGTCCAGCAGGAAAGCCTCACCCCTTGGCTCGTTTCCTGCTCGGCATAGAACCATACGCCACCAGGAGTGATTTTTGTTCACTTATCTCATCACAGTTCCTTGGGTACCTTGAGAGCCAAAAAGGTATCGGGTGGTGAAAGCGGAGACTGGCGAGATTTTCAACGCTCTCAGCGTGACGTTCGATGAATCCGTCGGCTCGAGTGCGAGAGCAAGCGGTCCTGGGATCGATACCGCGAGTGTTGTGAAGCAAGGAGATTTTGTTTCAAGCAGTCCCAACGGGATTGGTGCTGCGTCGACTGAACACCACCTCTCGCTACGCTGCTTCAACTGATTTCTCATCGAAAGCAATGTCATTCGCCAAAAATAAAGCAGAGTCGTTCATGACTGGATAAAATAGTTTGTCGCAATTTTGATGTTTCTTCGCTTCTCATTGGTCCTAATTGCGATGTCCACATTTCCAACGGGTTTCGTTTGGTGAACTCTTCATCCACACGAGGATCGATCGCTCCGTGGATCGAGTGCTTCCATCTGCGGCGAAGAGGTAGATGTTGCGAGAGCGTCGAATCGGTGCACAGCGGAGAGCGAGACATGGCTCGCCTCGCTTCTCCGTGTTTCTGTCTTTTTTTTCTTTCATTCTTTTTCTTCAGAAATAATCCGAGCAATAACTTTTACATCTCACTTTCGTATATGCGCGATTCGGACGACAGGTACAGCCCAGGAGCCACGCTCTCACGAAATCTCTCTCCTCATGTCACCCACGTCGCCATTTCTCGACCCAAACCGAACGCACAAATGCATGTCCGTGAAATACTTTTATGGCGCGCGTTGAAACACGAGAGTTAGTTGTGCGAGTCCACCTAACACTGCTGCGCCGTCTGCTCTTGTGTCAAGATGATTCAGTGCGAAGGACATGAGTTGCTAACGACACAGTGATCACATGCAGAGACACGTGTTTGAACATCTCGAACTGTCCATACGTATCTTTCGAGAGATCGCTCTCTGCCGGATCTCTGGCTCAAAATATTGCGAGGATGCTTGCGCGCGCATCACGTCCGGCAACCACCGGAGCGCTTTGTGTCTCGCGTTGTGTGTCATTGTCCGCTTGCAGCGCATTCCCATCACGCCGAGCTCATTCCTCACTCTACGGAACAATAAGAGTAGAGCACATAGGGTCCAGCGTGTCGAAGCAACATTGTCTTGCAACTTTCCAGCATGTGGTCGAGGGAAACGCGGTGACCATTGACCTTTATCGCTTGGTTTTGCGTGCAAGCGAGGGTTTCAAGTATATATCGGGTGCTGCTCGAAGCGGCTACTCAATATAGAGGATGTGGTGTCTGAACAGGTCTGAACAGTCGCGTATCCGTTGATGGAAAGAAAAATCGTCAATGTGAATCCATTGTGTTCACTGTGCGTCCTTCGCTCTCTTCTGCACGCACACACACACACAGAGTCGCTTTTTGGTATAGAGACCACTCGATGGATACGAAAGGCAACGCAACCCACATTGCATTTTCACAGCTCCCTCAATTTTGAGTGAACCGAGTATTTTTAGAAGAAATAACGGAGACTGTGTGGAAATGGAAGAAACCATAGCGGAAAAGAAGAAGAAGAAGAAGAAAAGACGGAACCATAACGCGTGCTTTTTGGTTTGACGCAGGAACTCAGCAGCAAAACATTTGACGCGGAGGAAGCGAGAAGTTTCCGCGAGATGCGGCTCTCTCGACTTCCCCAGCATTTGCGTGCAAACGGAGGAGCACGCACACCTACCCTCGCTTTAGAGAAAAGTCATGTATTAATAATGCGCGGCATTCGCTCAAACATCCAGACCAAAGCGGCTTCCGTTGCGAAGGACAAACCCAAATATCGAACAAAAACAACGTTTGCAAATGCCGATAAAAGAAACAAAAGCAAAAGAAATCGAAGAAGTGCACGACGTACGCAATTGCACAATTGGGGAAAGTATGGGAACAAGCAAGCGTGCGCAGAAGAATGGAAAGAAGAAGAAGAGGATGGAAGCCACCCAAGCTCCCCGCTCTTTTGCGTGATTAGTGTGTGTGCGTGCGTGTGTGTCCTTTGAGAAGCTTTTGCGCCTGTGCATGTTTTTCCACATTTTGCATTCCGCACCGCTGGAAGCGCTCGGAAAATAAAGAGAAAGCGACACGTCTGTCTGCCTACGTACCCTCACATTCGCGTATTTGGTTGACGACACGCACACACACATACACACGTCTAGATTGTCAGTACTTAGCACACAGAGAGAAAGAGAGAGTGGAAGCAGCATGCGGGACGATTTGTCGTCGTCGTGGTCGGCGCGCCGGTTCTCTTCCAGTACGAAGAGCGCCGTCACTCCTGTGTACAAGCTGAACATCCCCGAGCGGTACAGCAGCGTCGAGGATTTATCGAGGACCGAGAAGACCACCTCGACCGCGCCGTCGCGGTCGCTGAGCTCCCGCATCAACTCGTTCCGGTCGCTGAGCATGCCGCTGCGGAGACACAAGCTGCTGCGAAACTCGATGAGCACGACGGGCACGAGTGCCGTGACGATCGGCAACGACGAAGAAGAAGAAGAAGAGGAAGCGCACGATGACACAGCATCAGCCGAGGAAGACGACGACATCGCGATCCTTCAGCCAGAAGAGCTGTCGGCAAGTCCAGAGAAGAAAACGAGACTCTGGCGAAGCTTCTCGACGATGCGCATGGCGATCTCCCGCTCGTCGAGGAAACCGGCGACGACCATGTACTCGATCTCGTTTTTCCCGTGGAAACGCGACCCGCGCGCATACTATTCGCACCCGGAGGCAGCGGCGGAATGGGTCCCCGACACAGCGAGCAAGCGATGCCAGATCTGTTTGGCGTCTTTCAACTTGACGCGGCGGCGCCACCACTGCCGCTTGTGCGGTCTGCTCATTTGCAATGACTGCTCCCTGGCGCGCACGTACTTTCCATTCTCCAAGGATCTCCGAAGCCACCACCACCTCATCAAGGACGGAGCTCCTCAGCGGACCTGCAACGCGTGCGCGGGCACCCTCAAGAATATGGCAGCGCAGAACGATCCCCGCGTCAAGAAATTCACTGTTCACACCCCCGTCGCTGACTCGCAAGACTCCAGTGATGGTGTCGATAGTAGTAGAGGCTCCCAGTGGCGCGTGAGTATCGGTGACGAAGACATTTACGTGATCGACGGACGAAAGAGTCGCCTCCAACTTGCTCTTGCGTCATCCTCGTCGACGAGGATTCAATCCGACGAGCTTGATGAGATTCTCCATGCGCGCACGGTGTCTCGGAAAAACCCAATGCCAACGTATTTCGTGATCAGCACCGAGTGGCTGGAGCAGTGGCTTCAATACGTCCACGTGGACGCGCCACTAGACTCCCGTGCTGCCTCCCGTCACCATCGTACCCATTCGTCGCGATCAAAACCACAGAAGAGTCGTCCCGGTCCTATCTCCAACTACTCGCTGCTCAACTTTGTCAGCGGCAAGCTGGTGCCTAAGCACGACTTGGAGCGAAGCCGCGGGAACGACGCAGGGGGGGATTACCGGATCGTGAGTGGAGAAGTTTGGAATGTGTTCGTTCGACTGTATGGCGGAGGTCCCTGCATCCAATTGCTTCCTGACGACGACCTAACCGTTAGTACCAGAAGTAACAATGGAAATGCACTCATCGCAAGCAAGATTTCTACCACAAATGGAAGCAGCTCGGGCGTGGCGGATCCAAGTAGCTGGATCATTTTGGAGCTCGATGACTCGATGCCTCCACTGGCTTCAAAAGAGCCATCGGATTTGCTGAAAGGGAACAAGAAAATGCGTCGCGCGGCCTCGGCAAGCTCGCTGGTGCCGCAATCCACGAGTAGCATGAAGCACCGGTCCAGTGTCTTCCCCATTCGCGAGACGACACCATGCCTCGCGAGCGAGTTTGAGCGAACGCAAACGTATTACCCGAGAGACTCGTACGTGAACTGCATCACGTCTCCGCCGTACTCTATCGCGGAAGAGAAGCAGAAGAACAGTTCGCTCCGAAGTGATTCGCTCAAGAGCAGTAGCCGTCAGCCGTGGAAGAAATGGCGCGAGCGACCAGAATCCGTCTCCAGTGTATCTGACAACATCGCGTTCTCAAAAGTCAGCGTCGGGACTGTACTTTACGAGCCATCGACTGGCCGGGATATGGGAAGCTTGAAGAGCTCAGAGCTCAGCACTGAGCGCGCCACACATGACGAGGGCATGGACAGCGGCGCTGACAACGAAGTCACTCCGCTCCCCTTTGCGGATCCCCGGACAGCTATCGCAGCGGTGTCGGCATTCGCGGTCGCGGCCGCCGAAGCTCGCAAGAAATCGGCTCTGTCGCTCTCGCGCCATCCGTCCAACTTGTCCAACAGCATGACCAAATCCCAGCCAAGTAATACCGCCACTGCTTGAGAACAGCAGCAATGTAGATATTGTACCATAGCATCAGTTAGTTAGTGTTAGGCCGATTCAGACAGTTTTGCTTTGTTTGAACATCATCAAAATACAGTTTTGCTTCTTCTTTCCAAATCGTGGCAATCTACTAGGACGCTTCGTCATCATCTTCATCATCAAAGCCATCGTCGCCTTCTTCATCGTCGAAATCATCGTCACTCCCTTCAACCGAACGTGGCTTCCTCTCGGCAAAGCGCATCTCCCAGTCGCGCGGCCAAAATGGCGACGAATACGGTTCTGCAAACGAGTCGAGCTGATCTGGCGGGTGGAACCAATAGTTCAACGCCAAGTGCCCATTCTCCGAACCATACGATTCCACTTCGTGGAACCACGACGCCGGCAGGAACAGCATTTCCCCCACACTGAGGTCACAGAAAGCAGCTTTCGCGCTGGCAAACTCGGGGAATTCGTCCTCCAATTGCTGTTTCGTGACCGGGTCTTTCAGTAAGTACGTGTCCACGCGACTGAAACTCACCGGGTAACTCACGGTCTCACCCGCTGCACCCTGTTCAACAGCGGGTTCTCCATCTCCTTGACCGTCTACTTTTCCTCCTGCCTCCGCTTTATCATCGTCGTCGTCTTCGCCACTCGCGTCCGCACCTCCATCAGCATCCTCACTGTCCTCCTCATCAACTTCGTCGTCGTCTTCTTCGTCAAAGTGGAACGCGCCAAACTCACCGTCTTCCGGCTCCGGCTCCGGTTCGTCGTCCGAGTCGTCTCGTTCCACGCGCAGTGCGCTCATCATGGCTTTGTCCAGTCGGTCTTCCGCTGCCTCGAGGCGCATTTGCGCACCAGGTTCGCCATTTTCCACGGCTTGCTCCGCCAAAGCAAGCTCCAGCTCTGCTTCCTGCTTCTCAATCAACGCCAGTGCCTCGGCTTCGGCAAGCGGGTCGGCACCATACGCAGTGGTTTCCTCGCCTTCGTAGTTGATGCGGCCATTCGGGTGCACGCGCACCAATTCCCCACGTGTGTACATTTTCTCGGCATCCGCGGGCGAGTACAAGCGGAAGCGCTTCTTGCCGCGCAGTAAGATGTAGAGGTTGTCGTGGTAGTCGTGGTGCAGGCCACTGGACGAGCCTTCTTTGTTGTTGCCCATCCAGATATTGATATTCTGTGGGATCAAATTGCCCAGCAATGCCGGACGCAATGGGAAATCCTCTTGGAGCTTTGCGACAAAGGGTGCCATGATCTCGGGACGGCCGTCTTCTTCCGCTGCAACCTCCTGCGTCGTGAGGTAGTGCATCGCGTCGCCCTGCGCGATGAGCTCCAGGAGCTCTTTGAACTTCATCCGCACTTGGACTCCCTTGCCGAACTTCTCCGTGGTATTGCCGCGGCGCTCGACCGCCACCGCTTCGTCGCCCGCGGTTTGTGTCAGATACGCGTTCGTCCACTTTGCTGGCGCGCGGAAAGATTCGTCCTGGATGATGCCCTGGAGCACGACGGGCGTGCGCGTCGCGATGTACATCTCAAAGAAGCTCTGCGGAGTCACATCCTCGATGTTCACGCGCTCGATCTGGAAATTGTCGGTGGGGACAGTGAACCCGGCGTACTGGTTCACAGACGCATCATCCGCTGTCGCGACAGCAGCAGGTGGCTCTTCCGTGCGTGCGCGCTTGCTGGTCGCCTCGGCAGCATCCGCATCGGCGCGACGGACTGCTTTGCTTCCTGCCATTGCTTTGGTTCCAATTGTGCCAATTGTGCAGATTCATTGATGAGGACCGAAAATGTGGATGCATGCGCACTTTTAGCGAATCAGATCTTGATACCAACCCTCAACAGCATCGGGATTGGCTTAAACTTTCAGTCGTTCCACAATGCAAAGAAATCGCAAGACCATTGGTGTCGACTTTCTCGCGATTTGTGCACTTGACACTCGCACTTCCTTCTCCGCGACTCACGCGCACAGGTAGAAGATCCGAGTCCTTCCTCGTACTATCTCTCTCTGTGTGTGGCCGTTCAGTGAAGAAATGCAGGGAATGACGAGCAAAACCAGGGGGACGAAAACTAATCTATACAAGTGGGGGATCATTTTTTGTGGATAAGTGTGGCGCAGAAGCTACCAGCGCAACGCGCCTCATATGTCCCTCCTCCCCACCATCATAAAATGCGTCTACAGAGTACTATAACGGCGTACAAAAAGGGGGGTCGCTGCTTCAATTGCCACACAGTCTTCTTTCGTCTTCGACCGAACCAACAACGCGCCATGCACCAACGCCAAAGCAGACGCTGACACACAAACCTGCTTTCGCTGTCCGCATCCTTTTTCTTTGTCTTTCAATATGGTGTTGCTCTTGCGAGGAGGACGTGTATTCAGGCTAGAGTAGCGATCGCCCCCATGCAAGCAGGGGTGCGGAAACACGCTTAACCGAAGTGGTATCGTTGACCACCACCGCCGCCATGGCTGTGACCGCCCATACCGCCCATGCCACCCATGCCACCCATGCCGCCCATGCCGCCCATGCCGCCACCGCCTCCGCCAAAGAACATCTATTCAAGTCGAAAAGATCCAATAAAACAAATGCCAACATGAGGTCAGAGAGGTACGAGAAAAGCAGGAGAATCAGCAACAAAATAATGGCGCTTTTCTTCTTCAACGCGTACCTGGAAGATCTGCGATGGGTCCACACCGCCCATGCCACCCATGCCACCTTGACCGCCAAAGTCGTTGTCGAGGTCTTCCAAATCGACCCCCGAGTCGTATCGCTGTTTCTTTTGCGGATCCGACAACACCGCGTACGCTTCGCCAATGTCTTTGAACGACGCTTCGGCGGCAGCTTTTTCTTCGTCGGTTTTGCCTGCGTGACGATCCGGGTGGAACTTCAATGCCTGTCGCTTGTATGCCTTCTTGATCTCCGCCTCTGTGGAGCTTGGGGTGACGCCCAAAATCTTGTAAAAGTCCTTGCGCTTGGCCTTCTTGAGCTCCAGCTTTGTTTCGCGGATACTATTGCGGCACAAGCAGAAAACGACAACCATCAGCTCCACTCTGTCCCATTTAGAGCAAAGCATGTAAACACAAAGAACCCCCGCATACCTGCTTTGAATATCACGCTGTGCATCATCGCCCACAAGCTTCGACGCCTGGTCGTACTCCCGCAGCGCTTGCTCCAGGTTGTCAACGCCACCAATCGCCTTCAAGCACGCCGCCTTGCGCAAGTACGCCTTGGCGTACCCGTGGTCGTAATAAATGGCCTTGTCGCAATCCTTGATCGCTTCGTCGTGGCGACCCAGACGCGAGAGCGCGTTGGCGCGGTTGCAGTGGATCTTCGAGTTGAACGCCTTGTTATCTGGGTCAATGAGCAGACATTCCGTGTATTTCTCGATCGCGTCGGCCATCTTACCGGCTTTGAACGCATTGTTGGCTTCCTCTTTGCTATTCTCTAACGCGCGGATGCGCTTGATTTCCTTCATAAACTTGCTGTTGTCGGGGTCCGATCGCAGTGCTTGTTGCAAGTGTTTGATGGCACTTGGGAACTCACCCTGGAAGTATAAGCACCGTGCGCGCAAGAACAGAAGATCGGGACTGCTCGAGTTCGTGCGCATCAGCTGCGTCAGCGCCGCAAACGCTTCGTCGTACCGCTCGCACCCAATCAATGCTTCGCCGCGCGCAAGTTTGATATCGTTCGAGCCCGTGCACGTCTGCAATGCGCTGTCGAAGCAGCTCACGGCTTGCACAAAGCGTTTCTAAACGCGAGGCGCAACGCAATATGGACTGCAAGTCAATACAACGAGCCACTTCCCCCACATGCAAACAAAAGAAAGGCACGTTACGCACCGCCTGCAAGTGTTCTCTGCCTCGCTGCACCTTGTCCAAAGCGATCTCCACCGCACGCTTCTCCGTCAACAGCGTCGCGTTGTTTGGATCGCGAATCAAACCAGCTTGGAACGTTTTGATCGCACCTTCGGTCTCGCCCTATACATTCACCCACAACAAGGTGCATCAGCATCATCGAGTCCAACATACAATCCGCAGACACACTCCACAAAAAAGCCGATCCTCCAAAGACTCGTCCACCATCCTACAAGCCACGCATTAGGAAACGTACCAGAGCCAGCTGGGCTTTGGCCTTGCGCACGTATCCTTTGAAGAATGTCGGGTCAAACACGATCGCGCGGTTGCAGTCCGTGATCACATCTTGGTGCTTGCCGAGCATGAACGCGGCGGCTGCGCGGTTGCCATAGTACGCCACGACGGTCGGCGACGCGTCGATGGCTTGCGTGTACTTGTCGATGGCCCCCCGGTAGTCGCCGCGCTTGTAGAGCTCGTTGCCCTGGTTCTTGAACTCCTCGGCCGCTGCGTCGCTCATGCTGCCTCTTCTAGCGATCTAGCGATCTGTGTGCGCGTGTGTGTGTGTCTGTGTGCGTAAGGCGGAAAGTAAAGTGGGCGATCGAGCGATCGTGGTGCGGTTGCTCGCTCCCAATCACTGCGCTCAGTATGGAAAAGCCGAACCGACTGGGGGAAGAACAACAAGCGCAGCACAGCGTCGCGACTCGACACTGCAATAGTGGTCCCAAGGCGACCATCACATCCAAAGTACGCAGCGATGCTGGATGCGCACTTACGAAGGACACACAAAAAAGATATCATCCGACTGTGCTCGAGTCGAGGACAACCAATCCGAAAACAAAAAAGACGAGAGAGAGACCAGTGCAAGAAGGAATTTCCATGCACGACACGAGATCGTAGGCGTAGTGCATAGGTACTGCGTGTTTGCTGAATAGTTTTTGCTCCGTGTGCACCAAGCTCACCCTGGAACTCTCTGCGTGTGATGTGTAATCCAGCCAGAGAGAGAGAGAGAATCCGCATGGGGGTTTCGCTTTTGTAATCGTCGAGTTGACCATGTCTTATTTTTCGAATGTGCAGAAGTACAGCAGCTTTTTCTTGGTTTTTATGCCCACGAATGCCTCGATCTGTGTCTGAATATCGGCAGAAATCCGGATACAGACAGACCAAGAGCACCAAATGGAGACGCACTTAGCGAGAGCGCGCACTTAGCTGAGCTGCTAGGGTGCAGTCTTCCGGAAAGTGTGCATTTCTCGAACCTTCTAGGATAACTTCAGTGGAAACACTCGGTCTCCCTCACTCGAGTGCCTCCTGTCGCTAGTGACGTGAATGTACCCACTCTTGCGTTCTTGTGAAGCCATAGATGCCAGTTTCGATAACCATTCGCGAGCGCATTGATGGACAGTTCGATTGCTGTATTCATCCTTTTCTCCCCTGCACTGCTGCAGCGAGGTTCTCTAGCCACCAGCGTTGTGGATCGCGATCCCAATGCTAGCACATCATACTGACTGCTTCATGGCAGGATGGTCCCGCTCAACAGGACGCATTCATATCAAACTCGGTCACTGATTCATCGCATTCACCTTCAAAATCACTGCTTCTCCGCCCGGCACCCATTGCTCTATCTGCTTCGTATTTCTCCAGCGTGTCTGTGAGGACCCTCGCGATGGATATCAGCGATCGCACGGCTTTCGCATTCAGCACCAGTTGGTCGTCATCGCTCACCATACTTTCGTGATGCGAAATGTCGACAAAGGATTGCACAGCACGTGAGAGCGTCTTCTGATCTGCGCTCGTCACGTGCTCAATATTGGCCAGCTCCTGTTCCTGGACGAGCGCCTCCAGCATCTGCTGCCGAATGAAACTGGACTTCCCTAATCGACTCTGGGCAGTGCGTTCAAAATCTGTAGCTGCTTCTTCGACAGGGACAGGGTTCATCTGCTTCTTGTGGAACACGTTGTCCTTCTTGGAGCGGAGCACGATAAGATCCACATTGTGCCATTTCCTCGGCTTTGCTTTGTCAGGGGGGTTCAAAATTGTTTCAGCTGGGTCACCGCGCACTTGATACCCACAGAGGACCTCTCCAAGCACCGTTGCTCGCTTCGCCAATTGCCAAAATGACACCTGCTCGGTTGGAGTGCAGTACCGCATGGACGTTTCGACCTCAAAGTAAGCGCCGTGTGGCCCGAGCAATTCATCTAGGATCACTCGGACGTCACGGCTTTCTGAAATCATCGCAAGGATGCAACTGATGAGCTCATTGGACTGAATAAACTCCGAGAGCTGCAGGATTGTAGAACTTGTCGATATCGTTCGCTGCGTCCGTGGGTCTAAGATCTCGCTGATGCATTTGCACTCTTTAATCCAATCGACGGCTTCTACGGACACACTGTTCTTCATTTGCAGGTCACGAATCAGTAGTAGGGAAGCTAGCGAGTGCGAGTCGGAGTGCATGATATCCGTTTCACGAGATTGATCTGCCAAGATCATCATTGATGTGAACATTTGCAGCGGTAGCACGTTGACGTGGCGGCGAATTGCGGTGTTACCGAAGTGGTGGATCAATTTGAGATTTTGCAGCTTCTCGATGTGCAACCCACTTTCTTTCAAAAGTTTGGTTCGTAAATGCACAGGCTCTTCGCAGATCATATGCAACTCCGTACCGCATGACACCAAACCATCCAGCAGCTGGATCATGTCTCGGATATCGCGGCGCCAACCACACATCAATATTCGCTCTATCCGCTCGACCTTCGGCAGGGAAGGAGGGATTTTCCCGACCTGTATTGCGACTGGAGCGCACGCCTTGTACGTGTCGTCGTCTTCAGCTAGCACCATAATTTGGTCGCCTGGCTTCACAATAGTTCCGAATTCAGGGAATATCATGACTTCTCCATTCGCCTTTTTGATTCCGAGCGGAGTTGCATCTGGGAACCGTTCGCAGAGACCTTGGAAAGGCACGCCAACACATTCCGGCCATTCTTTGAAATAAAACTCATTTCCTTCGAAACCCAGCAAGCCGGAGAAAACGCGCGCTAACCCAGGAGAGCGTGCAGCCATCAGCACTAAGCGACCGATCACATCGTGCGATACAAGAATCTCCACATCTTTCCCTCCAACAAGACGAACGAGAGGCTCGTTGTCGATATCCCGCAGCTCTGCAACAATATGACCAGAGAGCTATATTAGAGCGCAGGACATACACACTTGTTAGAATAGACGCACACAGCGCAACAAACAACGGGTTAGCTCAGTCGCCTTACCTCTGGCAGCGTTTTCAGACTCAGCACAGTTCGCAAGACAGCAGCATCGGAGCGGTCAGCATCCCCGGATGAGCTGGCCATGATTATAATGCTCCTCGCTCGATGGGCGGCGACTTTAACCAAATCTACGGAAAGCAGCGGTGTCCCAGTGCGAAAGATGACTTTAGTGCCCCGTAGTTCTCCTGGTGGCAAATGGGACTCCAGCTCCGCTTCTAATTCTTCTTTCTCAGCCTCTGCTAAGACAACGATGACGCCCCCTTTCTCGCTTGCATTCGCCAAGCAGATCTGTCGGATCAGGGAGATGGATTTATCTGTCCAGCCAAGCATCAACTATAGTTCCATGTCAGATGGAAATGCCAAAATTGTCATGTTGCAA
This sequence comes from Globisporangium heterothallicum, assembly GCA_023334155.1. Lineage (NCBI taxonomy): Eukaryota > Oomycota > Peronosporomycetes > Pythiales > Pythiaceae > Globisporangium > Globisporangium heterothallicum. The sequence goes on along the minus strand of JAASGH010000020.1, from coordinate 114,201 downwards.
AAGGAAAGCACGCACTGTATGTTTCTCTTCGGCGACTCGACTCTTTCCTTTCTTCAAGCTGTCCATTTTGTCTCGAATGCCATCGACAACGAACCCCATGATCACCGAGAAATACAAAATGCCGACTAAACTTGTCATTACGCCGATAAAACGAATCCCCTGTTGCACATCCCCAAGCCAAAGCGCCGCAAGTCAGTTGTTAGATAGTCGCGGATTCAATTCAGGTACGCATCATCATTTCGTACGTACCGGCTCCGTTAATGCGGTGTGGGATCCAGCGTCACCTAGAAAAGTCCACGACGTCCAAATCATCTCGGAGAAATGCTCCGATGGTTCACTCGCCTTCAGGATGCACCCGCCGATAAGCGTTAACACGAGCCCGATGCACGCCAACAAGAGGGTTTGTCCCCTTCGCGTCGAAATGTACTGGTCGACGAAATACGCTGCTCGCTCCATAATGGAAAGGCGCTTCGACTGCGCTTTGTGCTTCTCGATGAGTGCATTTTGCTTCGCAAGAATCGACCTTTTGCTTTGCCCCGGAGTATTGAGAAGTTCCTGCATCGACGTCATCCGTTTTAGCGTTCCTGGACGTGGAGGCTGCTGCTGTGAGCGATGCAAAGAAGAAGGAGTGCCAAGAGGCGGCAGCTGGGGTTTCTTCGTCATGGGTTTGTCCAGAAAGCCAGGATCGCCGATGGGCATCATGTTCGGCAAGCTGTCGTTCTTCAGCGGCGCGACGAGATCGGTATCCGACATCTCTGCCTCCATCGCTCCCCCTTCAGCACCGGTTCGATACCGCACAACGGCGCCATCCGGGCCAATTTTCTTCGCAGATGCAGCTTCGCGGTCCACAGGAAGCACCTTCAAAGTGTTCATCCTCGTCTTCGCATGAGAGCGCGCGCGCGAGCTGTCGTATCCACGTACACCACGGGCGGACCAATCTTCCAGAAGCGCTGGTTTCTCTGCGGACGATGGAGCAATCGCGCTGGATGAACACTTGTGAATCAACCGACGGTGCTTCGAAGCGTCGTTCGCCCATTATGGGATCCCCGTACTGGTCTCCGTATTTATAGAAACGGGCGACTTTTCTTGTTGACGCTGACTGATCGATTATGTTTCGCTTCCGTGTTTAAATGTTTGTGCTACAAATTCACTCCCCATATCCAGATCTCCTTTGCTTTAGATACGCGCTGTCTTTTCAAACTGCGGAAATGCGTGCTGAGATGGGAATGCATTTTGCTTCAACATTCGATCCTCGCTCTCCATTGGCTGAAATAGAGAAAATAGAGACGAATGATTGGCTGGAATGTGCGTCTCGCACACGATCCAAACTGTGGAACTCTCTCGCATTCAGTCTGGAATTCACAATTGGAAGCAGGAGAAGATGTCCCATTTGAACAAGGTGTACAAGCTCTCGGCGCCGCTCAAGGGCCTTTTGGGCAAAACCGAGCTCTCTCGCCCCGCTGCCGTCAAGGAATTGTACGTTCGTGTGTCGGTTTGTGTGCGATGCATGCGCAAGTGGGTGGGTGACGTGACCACTGATGCTTGAATGATATGGTAGTTGGGTGTATGTGAAGGAGCACAAGCTGCAGGATCCAGCCGATGGCCGGATCATCCGCCCCAACCAGGAGATGAAAGACGTGTTCAACGTCAACGAGATCAAACTCACGCAGGTCATGGGGTTGCTCTCCAAGCACCTCGAGAAGCCGCCGCCCATGGCAAACTAACTGTATTGCACGCACACATCCAAGCCCTGATGTGCAGAGCGACGCTGGTTGCCCAGCAGATCCGAGACACGGCGTGTTTCGATATTGGAAAACTGCGGCAAACTACTCCAGAATGGATGTTGTAGGATAAGCAAGTAAGTTGATACACGTATATGGAAACAGCAGTGGTGTGTGCATTTCTACAGCGGTCGTGTGAGCGCAAACGGTGTTAAATTTCGGTCGTCAGCACGCCTTCTTCGTCTAAATACGTTCGCGGATCCAGAGCAGCGCTGTTGTCGGTGCTATCTCGATGGTGTTCGTCTTGCAGGTGCATTTCGTGGCTCAGCCGCACTTCGTCCAGCATGCGGTCCATGAACCGCTGGTTTTCCTCCAGATCACTCGCAGACATCGGTCGCCCACCAAGTAGATCGTCTGCTCCCATTAGGTGGTGGTGGTGGTGGTGCGGATGGTGGTGGCTGCCATGCTGCTGGACGTCTGTAATATTACTATGGAGCTCCGCATGGTGGTGATGATGATGATGGTGAGGCGGATGCAACGCACCCATTGCGACACTCAGATCACCTACAGCTCCTGCTGTCGAGGTGGTTGTCTGCAGCGTCTCCTGATGTGAAGCGTAGAGCGAGCCGGACGTCGATTTCCGTTTTTTCACCTTTTGCGAACGGATCGTGCGACCACAAAAGTGCGACGCAAACACCTCAAACGCCTCCATGGAGATCGCCGAGAACGCATTCATGAAATCGTCCAGCGGCTTTGAGTACTGCATGTTTTGCTTCCCGACGCCGCGTCGCTCTTTGTCTTTGATCTCCACCATGCTCTCCATGAGCCCTTCGAACACCGGGTGGGTCCGGAAGTTGCCAAACACGCCCATGCGCGCGCATTTCAACCAGAACGTGGCTTTCTTTGGATCTTCGTGCGCGCGCTGCTTCACGAGCTGGTACAGCGCACGGAAGGACGCATTCTTGGACAGCTTCCGCAGGAACGGATCACTCTCGGTGTACGTGCTGGGCGTGAATTTCACGTTCTCCAGCTTCTTGGGGGCTTTGGCGCGACTCAACACGCTGCGGAAATTCGCCACCGATTTCAAGTCCCGACAGGGTTTGCACACGCCTTTCGCGTGCGCTTCCGCGACGCGCGCACACCGCAGACTGCGGACGCAATTGCCGACTTTGTCCACGCGCCAGAGACACTCGCTGAAGAGTGCATCCTGCAGCACATGTTTCTGCTCGTCACTCAGCTTTTCGCCCATTTTCACGGTTTTCGCATCCTGAAACACATCCGGAAAGAGTTCCTTTGCGATCACGTACTTGGGGCGACTGCCACCGATGAGTTGCACGGCGATTTTCACATAATTTTGCACCTTTTCGCTCCGAAGACCTGTGCAGGGCATGTGGTCCAAAGCCGTACGTGGCTTGGCTGCTGGGGTGGGTGTGCTGCTAGTTGCAGGTGCGTCAGTAGTGCGACTCTTGCTACTACTGGCTGGTGGCTCCGTCGTGCTCAGAAATCCATCGCCGCCTTCGTCGTCATCTTCTTCGTCATGGCCATCCGTCATATGCTGGGTCTCCGTCGCAGAAGAACCGTCATCCGAGCCCTGTTGATGCAAGGATCCGCTTCCCTCTACTCCTGCGACCATGGGATGATGGGACAGTTCCGGGTTCGTGGACGTCGTAAACGCGCTCAAATCCACATCTTGGATGTCACTGATCGAGAGATTCGGCATCAGACTGCTAGCGGACGCATCGAGCAAGTTCCCGAAGCCTTCGGTTTGATTGAGGGAGGTGGATGCATCGTACAATAGCTGCTGCTGTTGCTGCTGCTGCTGCTGCTGTTGCTGCTGATCCATCAGCAGATCTTCAGCGGATCGGTCGCCACCATGCTCGATGCTCTGGTGCGCATGCGCTGACGAACGCGGATGTTTCCGCTTTCGTCCGAGCAGGACCTTCTGCTTTCGTCCACAGAGGTGTTGCTGGAAGAAATCACACGCGTCCACGGAAATGTCCGCCACGGAGCGCATGAACGCGTCCAGATGGTCGCTGTAGCTCATGTTCTGCATGCCCACCCCACGTCGCTCTTTGTCCTTGAGCGTTGCCATCGACTCGATCAGCCCCATCAACGCCGCGTGGGACTCGAAAGCGCCTTGGATGCCCATCTCGGCCATGTCAAGCCACATGTTCAATGCGCTGTCGTCCGCGATATCGGCCAGTGACAAATCGCGTAGGATCCGCGCATACTCTTGCTCCATGTTGAATTCGGACTCGAGGACCGAGAACACACGACTCGAGCAAAACTTGCGATTCAGCGGATTCGACTGCGCTTTCAACTGCTTCTTCTTCCCCTTGGCCGTCGCAGCGGTGCGCAGGCTCACGTTCGAGCGCAATTCGGCGCAGCTCGCGCACACCGATTCCCCCTTGCCAGCGTTGATCATACCTTTGCAATCAAAGCTTCGCACGGTGTCGCCATCTTTGTCGATAAACCACAGCGCTTCCGCTTCGATCGCATCATGAAGCAGCAATTTCTCTTCCGAGGAAAGCTGGGACGCGATCTTGCTGCTTCGCTCGCTCCCTGATGGGTACAACTCGGGAAACAAGTCTTGTGCAATCTTGTGGCGTGGACGTCCGCCACCGGTGAGATGAACCGCGGATTCGACAAAGGCGCTCATCTTTTTATCGTCACGAAGTCCGGGACATGGCAACATGTTGCGCGCGCGAGCCACATCCCATCGCACTTCGCGCGGGAAACTCTTCTTCTTGAGTCGAAACGAAGACCCCGCTGCGCCACCATGCGCATTCTTTAACAGAGATGACGAGGAAGAGGACGGCGCTTTCTTCTGCTTTTGGGGACCGCCACCACTGCTGGACGCCGTGCGTTTGTTCATCGACTTCTGCTTCTCGATGATATGCTCCTCAAATTTGCCCAGTTCCCAGGGACCACTCAGTACAATGAGCTTGGCACACTTGCATTCCACAAAGCGACCGTCGGGTGTGATTCGACTGAAATGCGGATGCGAGTGCAGCACCATCGCAGACGCGTACTGCTTGCTCTTCTCCTCCGAAGTAGTTGGTGGTGGCTCCGGTGGGCGAATCGTTCCACCCAGATGGATGCCAAATTCCTTCACAAGAATCTCGTGTAGAGACTGCAGGGCATACCCTCTGTCAGTACTGCTCTGAGAAGCCGAAGCGGAGTCACTTGAAGGGGAGGGAGGGAGACCAACAGCGCCAGAACTTGCTGTTGCTTCGCTGTTCAGTGCTGCAACCTGCGACGCTTCTTTATTCCGATTGCTCGAGCCATCATCCTGCACCACTCGGTCCTGCTCAGACACAACACTATCGCCACTAGCAGCAGTGAGGCGAAGGTCAGGTTCTACGTTTGCATCCGAGCGCTGCTGGCAATCCATTTTCACATCTTCCTCTGTTGTCGTGGCTGAAGAAATGGAATCTGGTATGCGTGCGTCCCCGACGCTACTCTCTTCCGCGGAGCCACGCACTCCTTCGTCTCGTTCAACTGTGCTGGACTGGAAGGAGGAGGACACCGCAGCCTCCGCAGGTGGTTGGATGCGAACTGGCGTCGCTTTCGCTGCTTTGCTCTTCTTCTTACGGAGAAATGTGCAATTGCGACTCACGATATGCTGCTCAAACTTCAAGATGTACCACGGCGGGTTCAAGCGCACGTTGCGTCCGCACTTGCACGTAATCTGTCGCCCGTCTTGCGAGACCGCGTCCACGATCGGATGCTCTCGGATCTTCTTGATCTTGTCTTCTCGCCGCGAATAGAAGACCACACCTCGGGACGCCTCATACGCATTCTGCTGAGGTTCTCTAGCCGGTGTGTCTCGAGCCACCTCTATCCCCTGTTGCTCTAGCTGTGGTTCCGATGGAACTTGTAGAACTGGCTGAGCAGTCAGCGCTTGTCCCTGCGCCACCGGCAATGTCGACACAACCGACTCGGACTCCGAAGAAGCAGGTGCGGGAAGCAGAAGTGCAGCACTATTACTGCTGCTGCTGCTGGGCTCATTTTCGGCTCGCGCGAGAAACGCCTGGATCTGCAGCGCACTGAGCTCCATGTTCATGTTTAAATTCATGCCCATGTGCGCCATGGTCTCGCTCGTCGCAGTCATCGCATTCATTGAAATCTCTGTGCTGCTCAGCCCGAAATCCTCTGCACTCACGTGGTCGCCTTCTTCGATGATGTTGATCGCGTCTTCGGCGTCGCCACCGACGCCACTATCCATCCCGAAGAACATCCCGATGCCCGATGCTGTTGATGGTTCTGCATTCGCTGCTACAGCGGAGGACACCGCGTGACCTGCAAGCGCATCGTCCGCGCCAGCGCCAGCGGACGGCGCAGCGTCTTTTGGCGCACTACTAGTAGCAGCAGCAGCGGCATTGGAAGCGTCATGGGGCTCGTCGTCGCCAGCCTCCATCGTTTTTCTCGCATTGCTTGGTGAGTGAATGAATCGCTCGAGTCAGTAGCGATGCATATTTTACTCAATCACATCGCGCTATTTGAAGCATTTCGACCAATCGCATCTCGCTGCATATTCAAAATGGGAATTGCTCAAAATGATCGACATGGGAGACGATGTAGCACTTTCGACATGGATGCATCTCTTCTTCTTTCTTCCCCCAGCATGTTTAATTATCTGAACGCCTTCATATGACAAACAGAATTGCTCACACAAAGTGCGTCACACGATTGTGAGGATGTGCACATCGGAATCCGGCAGCTGGGTGTCCATTTTCCCCGTTGTCGGCGACTCAATGAAGCCGCTCGAGATGACGAGCGACGTGCCAAAGTACTGGTTCTTGAACCCCCGACGAGGGCACGGCACTTCTCCTGGGGGACGCAGTTTCTTCCATCGAAGACTTGGAGCGTGCAAGACTCGTACATCGTTCTCCAGGGTGCTTGTGACCATGTCTTGACCACCAAACACCAGCAGGTTGTCGCCGATCACATTCGTACTGTGCCCTCGTCGCGGTCGTGGGGGATCCCCAGAGACCGTTGGGATCGACCATTGCGCTCGGCATCCAGCAAACTCGCTGTAGTCATTGTTGACATTCTCATTCGTGTCAGCATCGTCGTCATGCGTGAGGATACACAGGCGGTGCATGTCAAGAAGACCGTTGGACTGACGAATCTACGAGGAGGCACATTAGGTTTGATCGACTTACTTCGAGGCTGCTTCCTTTCCGTGCAAAGGTCAAGAAGTAGAGTAGGACTCACCTGTCGGCCACCGAAGATGAGCACTTCAGCACTGGAAACTCTATAAAGAGGTTTCGGAGCAAATACTCATCAGAACCGCTCAAGGTTTGTCCGGTAGAGTGGATGCTCTCTCCTTCGTACCTGTAAACGTTGTGCAGCGCTCGCCCCGACGGGATACTGGAACACGATGGGGTTTCCCACCGGAAGGCTAAGCACGTACAGATCGCAGTTTCCACATCAGTCGCTGTCGAGACAAAGTGGTTGACCATTGCAACCCGAGCGCTGCGCACCTGCATAGTCTTCCACATGCAGCAAATGCACCTCCAGCGTTTGGATCGGTGTTGTGCCATCGCTGCCGCCCGAGATCAACAGGAGGTTCGGAGACAGCAGTGTTGTGACATGGCCGGATCGACGAGAGGGAGGCGTACCCGTTGCGACTGTAGGGATCCAGCGCGCTTGAATTGTACCCGAGCTGGTGGAGCAGCGACACCACCACAGACTTACTTCACTGGGTTTCATGCAAAAGCAAGAGCATTCCTGGGAGCATACCTTCGTGCAGCGTCTTTGTCGAGGTGCACGGCCAATAAATAGAGATCATTGAACGCATCAAACGGAATGCCTTCGGATTGACCACCAAAGAAGACCACACGCCGAATGTCGACTTCGATATCCATTTCTCCACTATTCTCACCACCACTCCACAGCACGCTGGCGGGACATCTCGTATCACGCAAGCACGTCATCGAGTGGTGGCGTCTCGGACACGGACCTTGCCCGGAAGCTCGGATCTTCTCCCACTTTCCTAGTGAAATCGTGCGTGGCGAGCGAAGAAACTCCAACGCCGCCGAACTCACTGCGTTTGCAGACGTTGCATCGCTGCTGCTGCTCCCTCCTCCTTCGCCCAAAACGTCACAAGCAGCGAGCGACGCATCTTGTACTCGCGTTTGCCACACGCTGAACCAATAATGACCGCCACTCCTGAGACAAAATGCAACAACACATGTGAGCTCCTCCAAGGATCACGATACCCGACACAAAACTGCCTCGCAAATATGCAAACCGAAGCAAGAAGCGTGCGCCGTCGTCGACTTCGTATTCCTGATTGTCGGATTTCAGCGACCGCAAGGAGGACGACGTGCCTTCTTGCCGACACACCGACCATTTCATGCCGCTCAATCTGCTGAACGAAAGGTACAATTGCTTCCACGTCTGCGCACAAGCAAGCAATTAACACAGACCCGCGCTTAGGGCGATACCACTCTTCTCCTGAGCAGGCATTCTTTTCAATCAACGTGCATCGCAACCTCAGGCACCGACGCAAGCATCCGGTAGGTCGCGATTGTCGGGTACAGATACGTCGTGAAGCACTCGCGTTTGCAGCGCAGCGTCACGAGCTCGCGCAGGAGCGCGTGGACATGGCGCGACGCCTGCTCTAGACAAAGCAGCGAGTCTACATGCAGGAAATCCGCGACCACGCCAAGCACTTCCGCGGAGATCTCGGTGAAGAATGCGCGCTGCTGTCGCTCCAACACCTCCATGCTTTTTTGTCAGCTCTCCAGATGAGCTCTTCGGTCTGATTCGACACGGAATGCACAGAACACGGTGAGATGGAGAGTCGCAGTATCGAATTCTGATCTGCCATGACCGTCTTTTCGCGCACACAGCTGCAACATCACCTACTTTCGACAATAGTCGAGATGAACCTTTTTTGAACTGCAACATCAAACTGGAGGAAAATGCACAAGCAAAAAATGCTTCAAATTGCGCTTTATATATATACAAAGAAAAAAAATAACACACTTCCTCCTCCTCTCTTTCGCTACGGTAGCAAACAGTAAAAGAAAATGCGGGTCGGGATGCCGAGTCTCTGCAGTCGTTCGTAGATCTAAAAAACTCTCTCTCTCTCTTCTGGCTTTGGTCTGGTCGCCATCGCAAGTGACGCACGCGACATTGGGGTGCGCTCCACGTGCTTCCTTAACAGCAGCCGCTCTTGTTCGCAGGAGCGTTTGGGTTGCCAAAACCTCCTGGTCCTGGAGAGCCCGTCATTCCGACCTTGATACCATGCGCCTAGAATACCGCATGCAGCAACAGAAATGGCAAACGGATCGCTTATCAGCAAGGCAGGATTCACACATGGATGCCGAACCCATAACGGCAGAGCATACCTCGTTGGTGACGTCGCAAACGCCAGATTGGATGTTGGAGTAGATTTTAGACGCAGTCTTCACGAACGCCTGCAATTTGCGCACGAATCAAAATGGTCAGAGATCAAGAGTGAGAAAAAGGATCACAACAGCAGCGCAAAAAGACGGTCCACGCAGCGTACATCTTCCACGTTGGCGGCGGTTTTCGCAGACGTTTCCAAAAAGATGAGACCATTTTCTTTCGCGAATTGCTCGCCTTCTTTGTAGCTCACGGCACGACGGTGCTCCAAGTCACTCTTGTTCCCGATCAACATGATGGCCATGTTGGAATTGGAGTTTTGGCGCGCCTCCTCGAGCCACCTCGTGAGGTGGTTGAATGTGTCTCGTCGCGTGATGTCATACACCAAAAGGGCTCCAGCTGCCCCGCGATAATAAGATCTAGTGATCGATCGGAACGACTCCTGACCAGCGGTATCCCAGATCTGAAGCTTAATCTGCTTGTTCTCAATGTTGATCATGCGGGCGCCGAACTCCACACCGATCGTAAGGTCGTGCACCGGTTGGAACCGCTTATCGGTAAACTGCAACAGCAGGCACGACTTGCCCACACCTGCATTGGAAAACGCTCGTCTTAGTACGATGCCCCCTCCATATCACTCTACTCAGACTCCATCATGGTTACCGGTGTCGCCAATGATGATATACTTGAACAAGTACGCGTAGGACATGATCTTGCTCTTTGGTGCCTGCAAAATGCACAGTAGCGAAGAGAGATCCACACGAACAGTGCGTTAGCCATCCCATATACACATGCATACACACATAGACGTCACGATCCTGTTTTCCACCACAGCGCAAACACAGAGGAATGGTCCCAACGAAGAGCTCCTCTGGAAACGCTCGCGAGACCCTCCCATGATCTTCTTCCTCCCCCTCTCCTCCCCGCTCTCTTCTACATCCATACAGAAATGCATCCACACACACCTTTCTGGTCTTCTTCTGCTATCGATCGAGGGAGTGGGTGACTAAAAACAAAAAAAGCGCGCGCACGAGAGAAACTTCTCTTTTCTCTGCTTCTCGATGCTTTGGTTTCGCGTTCTCTCTCTCTGTTTGGGAGTCGCTTTTCAGGTTCTTTTCTCGCGCTGATTTATTTCCAACCGGGAAAATAAACGAAACATGCATCGTTTTTTACGCCACATCCATTGAAAACTACACCGTAAGTTAACCCATTTTCCGAGGTGTCGCAAAACAGGACAGCCACAATAGAGGAACATGGGTTTCGGAAACCTGGTCATCTGCACGCATCGACCCGCAAGCATCCAAAACCCGTCTGATTGCAAAGTATACTGGAGCGGTATCCGGATATCGTGAACCCGAAAGTGCCACATCCGAACCTCCCACCTTCAACTTCAGATCCGAACCATGTCCGCATTTCCGTTCTCCTGACGACATCGGAAGGTCTATCAATCTGGACGCGCGAAGAAGTGGCACCATCCCGTGCATGCTTGCAGCACTGTATGTATGTGTGTGTGTGTGGAAAACAACAAACAAAACAATACGATTGTGCACGCGGACGGATGCAAGCAAGCATCCATCGCTGCGCATGAATTCGTCTCCACCTCGCTCCGAAAGTTTCTATCTATTTGCGACATTCGAAAGCAATGATGGACAGCCTAAAAGAGTGTGCGCGACACTATTCCGTGGAAGATCACATCTTTTCAATTAATGCCAAGACGCAAACGATAACGCCACTGCTCAACGGGTGCGGAAGGTGACGCGAAGAGACAAACGCCGCAACCGCATAGAAGAACTGGAAGAAGCGCGTGAGCTGAGCGGTGGGTGGAGGTTTCGGGATGGAGAACTACAACATCTACGATGAGATCGGTCGCGGGACGCACTCGTTTGTGTACAAAGCGCGGCGCAAGCGCAGCATCGAGTACGTCGCAGTCAAGTCCACGACGAAATGCCGCATGGAAAAAGTGAGTGTCTGTGTGCTATCTGATCCGTATCGTGCATGTTTGCGCGTGTGGCTAATATGCTGTCTGTGTGCAGATCCTGAATGAAGTGCAGCTGCTGCACAAGCTAGATAGTCGCTACGTGCTCAAGTTTTACAACTGGTACGAGTCGCAGAACCACATTTGGCTGGTCTTTGAGTTCTGCATCGGCGGCGATTTGCTCAACCTCATCACCCAGGACAAGAGGTTGCCCGAGCCAGCTGTGAAAGTGAGCACGATAGACTTGCTGCTTCTAGCGCTGCCCAGTTACCCCACACACTGACTGCGCTATGTCTTCTCTGCAGCTATTTGGAAGCGAATTGGTGGCGGGACTGCAATACTTGCATTCCAATAGCATCCTGTTCTGCGACCTCAAACCTGCGAATATTCTGATTGACGAATTCGGATCGCTAAAGGTATGTCCTTGCAATGATGCTTTGCGTGCGTGCATTCGGTTGTCGCCCACAAACGCGCTCAATACCGAATAGCTCGCAGACTTCGGACTCGCTCGACGGATTCCGACGAAAGACACAAACTCCAGTGCACCGGTATGGAGTCAATCTGCTATGCGACAACGTACCGTTCACTCTGACTCCGAGTCCGGTACTGTATTGCGTTTCCACTCGTAGCTCGCACCGGGATCTCCAAACTACATGGCTCCCGAATTGTTCCATCAGCCTGCAATCCACAGTTTTGCATCGGACTTCTGGGCTTTGGTAAATACCGCATGCATTCGTCACAGAGCGTATCTTACGGAATGTGTCGTTGAGAAGTTTTGCGCTTGACTCAAGGGAACACCACATGCTGATGCTATGTTTGCCAGGGATGCGTGTTGTATGAACTCTGTGTCGGTCGGCAGCCATTTACACACACAAACTTCTCCGAGCTTGCTCGAATGGTAAGCAGCTTTGCCTGGTGTTGGCGAGAAAACCTCCCTCCTGCCAGCGCTCCTTTTCTTAGATGTTGCGACGTTTTCGTGCCACAGATTCAAACGGAAGAGCTGCAGCTTCCAGTCGCAGGATGTGACATGCCGCGCTCTTTTTGGCAGCTCCTTGAACGCTTGCTGGAGAAAGATCCGCACAAACGAATCACATGGTGACCAAGCAGCTCGAAGATACCATGGCTATTCCTCCCTGCTTTGTGTCCGCAAACTGACTCGATTTGCATTGCAGGGACGCGTTGGTAGACCATCCATTTTGGACAGGTCTACCGCAGCTGGTAAAACTAGCAATGCCTCCTCAGGAGCTATTCGATGCATCCAATAGGTACGTCCGAAGCATCCTTGCTTCGCAGCCCAGAGGTAGCCCTCCACTATTCATGAACCTTTTGGCTCTTTCCTGTGTAGAGTTAATCGACGCCTTGCAGCAGCGACGCCATCCACTAGTCCCCAACCAGCGCTACACCAGTCCAGCGGAAGCAATCGACACACTCTGCATGATACGCATGCAAGCCGCCATTCAGCAGAGAGAAAACCTTCAACTGGAAGCACAAGTCAAAGCAGCAGCGCAACAGAGGCACCAGATGATAACGACTCTATTTCGTCGGACCGAGAAGATGAAGAGCGCGATGGCGACGATGACGACGAAGAAGCGGAGAAATTGAGTTTGTTTGAGCGAAACAACGCGGCAATCAGACCTGTGTCCGCGCCTGTGAAAGCTAACTCCCACCCACCACGTGCCCAGTCGGAACAGACAATTGGAGGCAAGGCTGGAGAGGAAGAGAGACCATCTCCACAGGAAAAAAGGCGACTGCACCGAAACCACAGTAGCAATATTCCAGGCAGTGGTCGTGGTGCGAACGAGCTCAAAACTCCGCCGTCAAGAGCACCTCGCACAGCACCCCCAGCACCGTTAAAAAAAGCTACGCCGCAGAGGAAAATCCACTTCGACGGTCTTTTTGATCGAGATGGGAAGCCAGGCGGTGGCTTAAAGAAAGCATCGAAGCTCATTTTCACTGCTGCAGATTGCACGGTCAAGCCAATCGTGTACAGCAACGATATTGAAAACATACCTGCACCACATGTGCGACCAGAGGAGCTTAGCTTCCACGCAATGCCAGCCGAAGAATTGCTTTCGTGCACAACCGAAGTATTGGAAAACCATTTCAAAGAGATCTATGTGAGCCTGAAATCGCCTCATGCAAGTGCAGCTGAAAAATGCGGTGTGTTAGGATACCTGTTCACGTTATGTCTCCACTCCAAGTTGGCGAACGTGATCGTGAACAGCTCTATGCTTATGTTGCTGACAAGAATGGTATCAAGTCTTGCGCCATCGACAGCCTCGCGAGCATCCGTTGCAAACACCTCCTTGTTGTCGATGGTGTGCCTCGTCCTTGGCGTGCTGTTTCGATTCGCTACATTTATAGCTCCCTCATCGCCCGACCAAGTGCAAGCCTTGGTGTCTACGCTATGCCAAGTAACCCGAGAGTCAGCAAGCGACCAATTTGCGAGTGAAAACGAGCGAACATCCTATCAGTTGGCGCGATACCGCTCATTAGCGTGCCTCGGAGAATTGATTTTTTACATCTCTACCCAGAATGACTGGGACTTCCCTGTCTCCGGTCTGACTTGCATCGTTGGGTTCCTCGAAGACCAAGACCTGATATTGCGGCATTACGCTGTGCGCACGGTGTGCAACATGCTTATCCACTGCACTGGCAGTTTGCTTCGTCCCTTGGTCAACGAGCAGATTGCAGCCTCGCTTGTGCGAGGATTGATGCAGTTGCCGGCAGAAGGGAGCAACAAATCCCGGACCCTGCTGCGAGCGACAAACACTCAAGCGATCGCGCATTTACTCAGGCACTTGCGCACACCGTCCTCTTCGCCGCATGTATCCTCTCGTGCAAGAATGGCGACATTGCTGCTGTTTTCCAAATCCAACGTCCTTGAGGCAGTGTGGGACGGAGTGGTGAAGGAGCATGCTTCATGCGAGCTGGCGATAGCATCGTTTAACGTGCTAAACTCGTTTCTCGAGATGAGGGTTGAGCGTGAGGTTGAAGCCAATGGCGACCTGGCAGCAGTTGACGCAAGCAAAGTCAGACTGCTCGAGTGGACCTCGTCCTTTTCGGTTTTGGCAAAGATCTTAGAGAGAAGATCTCGCTACGAAGATGCAACTCGCCAAGAGAACGGACCTCGAAACCCGCGAAATCTTCGAAACGACGATGCGTCCGACAGAAATGAGCATCAAACGCGATACTCGGAGGAAGCAAATGGAGTTCCAAACTCGCTGCGAGCGAAAGCCATCCTATTTATTCATCTTGGCATTCAGCTGAGCAACAACTTCACGTCTACGTGCATTCAGCAACGATATCTAGACTTGGTCGACCGTATTTTGATGCCATTCGCGTCGCATCTACGTCCTCAAAACGAGCTGAGTGAAGACGCGTCGTCGACAAGCAGCACAAGTCAGACCGATGTGTCATCCCCTTCGTCTCCAGTCTCGCATCGGCGCAATGCACGTCTATCCGCTGTAGATGTCTACATGTTGCAGTGTGCACTCAACTTGATCAAGTTGTCGATCCGAAGCGCCTTGAAGCTCAGTGCGGATTGCATTTCATCGTACGACGGTGATGGCGCGACCGAAGATCGGGTCCATAGTCGGCAAACCATCTCTTCTGCACCATTTGAGCTCTTTGATCTGTTGTTCCGGAACCCAATGTGCAAAGGGCAGCTTGTGAGCTATTTTGTTGCAAACGAAGGCAAGGAATACACTTTCTTCATGCGCTTGATGGCGAAGCTTCTCGTGGCATTCCCAAACGAAATGCTAAGTGGCAGTGGCGATGTGAAGGTCGCCGTGTTCGTGTCTGAGATCTTGCTGCGCTTGTTCCAAGGCACGGGGAGTGAGATCAGCTTGCTGTTGTCGGTGGAAATCGACACGCTGTTCTCGCATTTACTGCCAGCAGTCGCGTTGCAGCTCCACAGAGCGCGTACTGAGGATGGCGATGACGAAGAAGAGCTCCTCGCAAACTGTATCCGGATTTTATACATGGTGCTGTTGCATTTCCAATACGACACAGCAGAAGGAGAGGCGCATCGGTATCATCGCGATGTCTTCATCAAAGACCACTTGGTCCCGTGCTTTTGTGCTCTGTTTGCCTCCTCCGTGTTGAATGAAAACGTGTGGCACTTTGGGATCGAGTTGCTGTATGGGTTGGTGTGTCGAGATCGCCAGATCTTGGACGAAGTGGAGATATCCGACTTGACAAGGTCGATCGTTTCGTTACTGGACACACCGAGACGACGCGGCTTCCACTCGGTTCCATCGAGCGCGACAAAGTTGGTACAAATGCTGGTCGACTCGAAAAAGATCAGTCTGAACGACCTCTATGCCAACGGCATTGCAGAAAGTTTGCTCGCTGGGCTGGACATTGCGGGCACCTCCGAGACGCTTTCAGCAAGTGTGAGCGATTTGCTCAAGATCCTATACCAACTCTTATACGATCGCTATGAGAAACTGCGCAACGCTGGGAGATCGGCGCCTCCACCTGCTGCCCCTCCGAATTTCAGCAAGTTGGTGTATTGCGGCTCCCTCATCGTCAATCTGTGTGCGACTGGACCACGGCAACCACATCGTCACCAGGCATCCAAATCTCCACAACCGCAAGAGTCCCCAACGAAAGCGTTCCCCGCATTTGGAGCAGAGACCGCCAAGTCCGATAACGAGGAGCATGAAGACGACAATGTGGCGGATCTAGCATCGCGCTGTCTGGTGTTCTTATCTCAGGTACGCGAAGTTGCACTTGCTTCTCCCATCGATGCGCACGTTTTCGTGTTCCAATGTCTCCGCTGTGTGTTTGCAGATATTTGGCGACAAACTGAACGAGGTGGTTTTTGCGAGATTCAACCCGAATGGGGATGATGCGATTGGCAGGTGCGACCACACTCTTTTGCGCCTTTTTTATTTCTTCTAACGAAGCATGGCTCAAAATTGGTGCGTGCAGAGCGATGCTTTCCAGCTTGGAGCAGCACTCGTCCGAGAGTTTCGTCGTGCTTCGCGTTTTGCTCACGCTGAAAAACTGCATCCGCTGTCAGAGCCGCACCATCCCAGTAAACCGCTGGCTTCTTGCGGATGCGATGCTCTTTCAAGCAATCAAACGCATCGCCACAGATGGCAGAAAGGGTTCAAGCGCGTCGCTAACGCTTTCGAGTGGGAAGGGAGCATCAAACAACACCCACGACCAGATCACGAAAGCAGCGTCCGACATTGTTCGACTCTGCCAGTCCAGTAGTGCTTCTTGACCTTTTGGTTCGTGCCGCCAGCACATAAACTTGCACATACTAAACGTAGCGGAAAGGGAAGCAACAAGTGTAGTTCACGACTATCTTTTCCACTGTAGAGTCTCTCTCTCTCTCTCTCTCTACCACTCATTCAACACGTCATTGTTCGTGGCGCCAATGTCAATCGTCCAGATCGCGCCAGGCTTGAGGAACTTCATCAGCACGGCTCGATCGGTCTTGCCTGACAGCACCTCCTTGCTTGGGTACGCCAGGATGTTGATCTGCGACGGAGCCACCTGCGAGACCTCGTCGACATCGTACAAAAACACAGCGCACTTCCACTTCACTTCGTCAAAGCCTCCGCTGATCGACTCCATGTTCAACTCCATCTTGCGCACGTCTTCGCCCGATTGCCCCATGCGCCGGAGACTCACCAGTCGGGTGCGACTTCGAGACGCGGAAAACGACGAGAAGCGGTCCTGGAATTTTTTCATCAGACCACCTCCACCACTACCTCCGCCACTACCCCCGCCACCTCCGCCGCTGCCAGAGTTTCGACTGGAAGACGACGACGCTGCTGCGCTGAACTCGGACTCATGGCTCCCGCTGTGATGACTACTATCTCCAGGGCTAGTACTATTTTCACTGCTTGTATCGTCCCCACTGCTGTTGCCATTCGTACCTGCAGCTTCATTTTCATGACCAGCACTCCCTGCGAAAGCAAACCGTGAGATTTTATGAACAGATGCACCCGTGGGGGTCAGCACGCCAAGTGACGCGGACGAAGCAGGTAAATGGGAAGGAGAAGGTGCGGAATGATCTTTGCCACTTGCACTGGCGTTAGTACCTGCTGTTCGTGATAGTAACTGGCGTGTAGTCGCGAGCAGCGAGCCTCGGCCGCTCGCTTGCTGATGGGCAGCTTGTTCCGCGATCTTCGCCTTTGCAGAGAGTGCAGCTTGTCTCGCAATCCGCATCATGGCGTCGTTGACGGAGCTATGGAAAAGCGAGTTCTGCACGCTCGTCAACGCATCGCGCATCCTTTGCTCATCGTCGGAGTTGACAAGCGATAGCAGCACGTGGTGCTTCTCCGACCCGTGGGGGAAAATTCCGTCGTGCCGAGACGCTTCTTGGATTTTCTCCGTTAAAACGTATTTCAAGTGTTTCAGTCGAGTCGCTTTGAGCTCCGACAAGTAGTGCTCGGCTCCAGTAGCATGCGCTGGATCAGCGGCATCAGCTGACGCATCGACGAAGTAGCTCTCCACAGCTGCGCGATAGATGCTCTCGATGAGTCCGCTGGATTGACCACGCTGCTCAAGTAGAACACGCATATCCCATCAGAACGCACGCCGACGAGCACAACTCCATGCCGCAGCACGCAAAAGTGAGGAGCTACTTACCTTATCCTGGAAGAGATCACTGGGCTTTTGAGAGTAGAATGTTGCCGTCTGGAGCGAGGTATCGATGACCGATGGGGTTGAATGGACTGGGAACGCTTGGCTGAAAAAATCCTGTAAATCGTGCTTTGCCGTGGACTGCACAAAGAGTGGAGCTGCAGGTGCCGTCACCGATCCAAACGAAGATGACGCTGCTGGCTGTGGTGGGCTGAAATCGCCAAAGTCATCACCATCGGAAGCGGAGGGGTTCGCATCAAGACTATTCCCAAAACTGGATGATCGCTGGAAATCGGTGAACGCGTCATCGTCTCCTCCGGCACTCGAACTTTGCCCGAAATCGCCAAAGTCGTCGTCAGCGATATTCGAGCTCTGCGCAAAGTCTCCGAAATCATCGCTTGCTTCTCCGCTTGCAAATGTGCCATGAGAAAAGTCGCCAAACTCATCATCACCACCGTTGCTCGCCGGAAAAGAAGATGCAGTCATAGACTGCTGGAGCGAATTTAGGTTTGCCGCACCGGAGTTTGCCGCACCAAAATCACCAAAGTCATCCTCGTCGTCATTCTGGTCACTCGTCGACGCACCAAATTGCACTTCACTATGGATTGGTCCGCCAGATGCAATCGACACGGAGGCAGATGGACTTCCAAAACCACTGAATCCGCCTGTAGCAGCAACATCACCGTGCTCAACGTTTCCTGACGATCCTTGATAGCTATCACCAGATTGAGTATTTGGAGTCAGATTCTCAGAGGCAGGTGCAGTCCCGAAACCGTCTTCGCTGCGTGGCGCTGTAGCGTTCGCAGAGGCTTCGAAGCCACCAAATGAGTTCCGTTCGGCTTCGCTTGCATCGAAATCCTCACCGCTACTGTGTGAAGATGGAGTGGTATCGTCCCTTCCATTCGCGTACTGATCGACAGTGGCTGTGAATGTAGATTCGGATCCCGCGGTAGTGCCATTTGCAGTGCTGAAAAAACCGACATCCTGGACTGCTGAAGGGGAAGTTGCGCGTCCCTCGAGCTCCTCGTCACTGGAGTCTCCCATAGGAGCGTATTGATCACCTATCGATCCTTGCGAAAAAGTGTCGTATTGAGCGTAGTCTGACTGCGAGTTGTCCGTGAACGCTTCGTATCCTGACGTATCATCACCCTGCTGCTCATATCCACCGACTGGCGAAAAGACTGACGTGTTTTCTTGATCTTTCGACTGGGATGCCTGCGGAGAGAAATCTTGCGTGATGAATTCAAATTGCGAGTAGCCGACGGGTGACGGGACAGCAATGTGTTGAATGTCCGCCGACGTGTCACCGATGTCGTCGCCAATCGAAGGTTGCTGCTGGACTTCTTCACTAGCTTCACCATCAGCAACCGAATGTCGAGAAAGTTTGTCTTCGCCACCAGCTGCCATCGAATCCCGGATAACCTCTTCCACAACAGCACCCGAACTCAGATCTTGCTGCTGCATTCGGACTTCTTCTGTCGCGAACTCGAGCTGCACCACCTCCTGCGCAAGAATGTCGACTTCATGCTCCGTGACAGCATCGACCACAACCACTTCGTCTGCTACTTCAGCGTCCAGCGCGACTTCCATTTGAGAAATGGCGACTTTACTGGTCGGTTCGCTTAACAGAACGGACGATCCATGCAGTGATCCGACTGGAGATGCCGAGGAAGTTTTTGTGGACGCAACCACCGTTGGTGCAGCCACATCAATTGTCATATCCGCCGTTGACAAACTGAACAAATCATCATCACCAAACACAGATGTCGACGGTGCCGCGTTGCTGCTACCAATGCTATCCGAAAACGACGACACCGGCGCGCTCGCAACTGGAGAGAACGAAAGGAGTTCCCCCACCGACACTTCGCCCGAAAGCGACGCAGACTTGACCGACGATCCGGAGACTGCTGTCATGGATGATGGCATTGTGGCTGCTCGCGGAGGGGGAAGCGCGAATGACGACGAGATCTTTGAAGTACTGGCTGCTGCTGCTGGTGGTGGATCCAACACGAAACCTGACAAACTGGAGACCGCTGGAGCACTGGACGACAGCGACAGCGGGGAAAACGAGAGCAATTCTGCGTCGGTTGAGCTTGGCGCGCTTGACGTGCTCAACGAGAACACGTCCGCAGCAGCAGTACTCGGAGCACTGCTCGCAACGCCTGAGAAGATATCGGGCATGGACGAGGTGGACGGGATCGTCCGTGGCGCGACCACGGGAGAAAACGACAGCAGCGGCGATCCCATTTCAATCTCCATCGAGCGCGGTAGCTGCTGTTGTTGCTGCGGTGCATCGAACACTCCTCCACTGCTGCTGAAGCTATTCGTTCTCGACGCACCAGCCGATCGAGGTGGTTCATTCACGATATCGGCAAACGGGTTGTCGTATTCGTCATCGAACGAAACCTCCGACAACCCAGACTGCGAAAATGCGTTTGTCGGCACTACCGATAATGGAGGGGGAGCAATCGGTGCTGTGAATGAGATCGATGACGAAGAAGAGGCAGCGGATGAGCTGAACACGTCGGGGTAAAAGTTCGTCGCAGCTGCTGGTGCTGCGGTCGCGAATGCGCCAAACCCGTCGTCGTCGGTTTCAAAAGCCGCGGGGATCGCAGCGCCGCTGGAGCTGCTGTTGGTTCTGCTGTTGAAGCCGCTGCCACTGCTGCTCGTGCTGCTACTGGTGCGCTCCCGATGGGCGGTCGAAGCCGCCGTCACTGCGAAGCCGTTCTCCATTATTGCAGGACTGTGCGCTTACGTGTGGGGGAATCAGGAAAAGAAATGCATGCAAGCGGTTCAAAAGGGGTGAATACGAACTGCATCGGATAGACTGCATTCGATACGAACCGATAGACGTTTATATCGAGATGTGCATTCACTGTACCGTCTTGACAAAGTACGGATGCGAAAAGAAGACGGAAATTTTGGGAATGTGGGTAGATTCGAGAACCTCACTCTGCTGCAGCATGACACAGAATGAGGAGATCAATTTTCATGCTCGGTTTTCATGCTAGGGATGCGAAAGGAAGAGGAGCTGAATATGGAAGAAAAGGGGGAACGCAAGTACTGTGTGGCATTTGTGCAGACAACTCGGGGCGAAAACCACAGCGACAAAAGGGATCTGATTTGTTGGATGCGTGACCTGGCGCCAGGTTCGCGAACCTAGAGAGTGTAGCCACACCGCAAAGTGCGCATTTGAAAGGCAGAGTGGGCAAGCGGAGGGTTAAATACGGTTTACGAGCAGGTGAAATTTGTGGACCATTTTTTGTTGCAGCAGCGATGACCGAGTGCTTGTTCTCTCTCTCTCTCTCTCTCTCTCTCTGGCGGATGATCTCACGCCACGACATTGCAGAGAACATCCAGACGCTGCGGACACACAACGCTGATGACAAAGCGCACTACACGTTTGTTGCTGCGTGTAGGGCGGAAGATGTGCGGGGCGACATTGTCGCGTTCGCCAGAAATGCACGTGGTGCGGGATGCGAAGTCCGGCAGGAATGTCGAAACCCCGTGAAAGAGTCCCTGCCGACGAGACACGACTTCATGTGTGTGAAGGAGGGTGACACTTTCATGTCTCTTTCGTTTGGTCGGCGGATGTTGTGAGAAATTAGCCAGTCGTGGTCGCACAGAAAACAAAGGCACCGCGAAATGTCACAAGGCGATGCTTCCAGACCGCAAGACCTCGCCACGTGTCCGGATCAACATCGGAGTCTTGCATCGGAAGTGGGGCAAGCATGCACCAGTATCGCAGCTCTCGAACCAACGAGTCTACATCCATTTTGATAGCACGAAAGGCGCTGCGCTATCGCCAACTTGCACGCATCGCAAAAAAGAGCACATTGCAAGGTTCCGGTCGAGACGTCGCGACAACACACGTCGAACCGAAAGAGTGGAAGCATCTCCGGCGATTTCCAGATCCGCACTCCACTTTGACTGCAACGCTGTCGCCATGACGACATAGTACTCGTGCACTTTACTTTCCTCGAATCGTCAACTCGGCACGCTCTCTCGCAATCTGTGTCGAAGAAGAAAGCAGGAAGGTCCAACTGTGGAGACTGACTGGTGCTGCTAAAGTACGGATTGTCCACATAAACATGGCGCGTACTTAGCAGGTACC
The DNA here is from genome assembly GCA_023334155.1 of Globisporangium heterothallicum. Lineage (NCBI taxonomy): Eukaryota > Oomycota > Peronosporomycetes > Pythiales > Pythiaceae > Globisporangium > Globisporangium heterothallicum. Next base: position 92,423 of record JAASGH010000020.1, on the reverse strand, counting down.
GACGTTTCTGAACAAGTTCCTTTTGCTTCGATTTCCCTCATCCCAGATTATCAGCCAATCATAGGGAGGATAGAGAGAAGTCAGGAGCGTGATTGGGCACTGAGAGCAGCAGAAAGGGTTTCCCATGAACCGACTCGTCTGCTGTTGTGCAAATGTGCCTTTCTTGTCTGGTCCTATTCCCAATTTTGCGCTTCGAGACACAGACGAGAAAACCATCAGGTGGGTGCGGCACCAACACGTGTGTCGCGCGTTTCGTATTCGGCGCCACATGTATACTGCTGCCAGCAGGTGACTTACAGCGCATACTTGTCCACTTGGCATTTGCTGTCTACATGAACAGGATGGTGTCGAGCACCGAGTCGAACGAGTCGTACAAGCACATGGAGTCGCCTGCGAATGCGCACTCGATCAACATGGACTTTAGCAACATGACGAGCGCGGCGTCGCGGAAGTGCCTGGAAGACTCGACCGTTACGTACAGCAAGACAATGTACGACCACGACCTCGTCATGATCTTCCCGCGTCGCGAAGGCGGCGAGCTCAAGAAACCCGAAGATTTCACGGTCAGCGCGTTTGTCGAGCTGTTGCTGGGCAAAGACCGCCACAAAAGCAAGCGCCAGAATAAAATCGTGATCGACCCGTTTGCGCGCGTGCTGCGCACCACTCGCTGCTTTTTGGACGACATGGGTCATGATTTGGTCGTCGACGATGGGGGAAACGACCACAGCGACAAAGCGGAGCAACAGCGCTTGATCGCCGAAGAACGCATTCTCGAAGGCGAGTACGAGAAAGAGATTGGTTCGCGGGAGCCTACGACGGAAGCGCTCTTCTGTGAATTGGTCGCAAAGTCGATCGCAAGAAGAGTGCAACTAGCCTGCGGTTTGACGACGAGACTGTTTCGAAGCTGTGACAACGATGAGGTATGCAGTGCACGTGAGGTTGTTTTCGACAGCGTACCTACAGCTTGGACTAGCATTGACACCTCCTTTGTTTTCCGTTTTTTGCCGACAGATTATCATGATCATCAAAGCCGATGACCATGACTTGCGCATCGAGGCAGATCGCATCAACTATCGACTTCAAGTCAGTAACAAGCCGTTTGACATGTCGGCGCATGGGGATAAGAACGCCATAGTGCGCCAGGAAATTGGTGATGCGGCGTGGGAAACATCCATTGACCACCTGCGACAAACTCGCGGATCTGCGCAGGAAGATTCCGAGTTTCCTGAAATGGATCCACTGCTCGTGACTGGAGGTGATGACTTCCACCCAAACCTCAGCCATGCGCTTAAAGTTTGGGGTCATACCGAAGAAGCCGATGGCCAGCACGTCGTAGAGGAAAGTGCCCGCACTTACAAAGGAACTCGAATGGAACGGTTCTGGACGTCTCTCTTTGGCATGTCTTACGACCCTATGACGTACTTTTCCGCGTTCGCCGACTATCGCCATGAAGACAAATTCCAGCCATACTATCGTCGGTATCCAATCAAGTGGGGCGACAGGAGAGAGGAGACCCTGTTCACTCAAAAAGATCGCATCCGTCTTGCATCTGGAATTGTGACCCGTCATATTAATACGGATGCGCTTGAGGTGGCGAAATATATCACAAGCGAAATGTTTGCCCTGCACGACGAAGCCGCCTTGCAGGAGCTGCGTCGTTCGTGGGCGTTGCGCTGGTTTATGCTGAACCAGCCGCTCAACAAGATCCGCTTCTACTTTGGCGAGAAGATCGCGCTGTATTTCGCGTGGCTGGGATTCTACACCAAGATGCTAGTGTTCCCCTCGATCGCTGGTATCATTACGTACACGTATCTGAAAACGCAAGACATCAAAAGCGGCGACGACCAAGGGTATATTCTGATCGGGTTTTCGGTATTCGTTGTGGCTTGGTCGTCAATCTTTGCCGAGATTTGGAAACGAAAGAACGGATTGCTCAATTCTCTGTGGGGTCTGCATGGCTTCCACCGCACTTTCCGCTACCGCGCTCAGTTTCGTGGGACGAAGAGCTACAATCCTGTCACTGATGCTGAAGAGATGACGTATGAAAGCAAGGCAAAGCGTCGTCGCGCTTTTCTAATCTCCACGGTTGTCGTCTTGATGATGGTCGGCATCGTTGTGGTGGCGCTGGTTGCGCTCTTCCTGCTGAAGCATGTGATCAACGACACCAACACCTTGGAGGAGTACAAGTTGGATAATCCAGACTACCGAAAGTCGCTAACGATGGCTGTGACTGGGCTCAATGCGGTCCAAATCTTGATTCTCAATATGGTGTATCGTGGTGTTGCCCAGCGGCTGAATGATCTGGAAAACCATCGCACCGACCAAGAGTATGAGAACCATTTGGTGATCAAGGTGTTTTTATTCCAGTTTTGCAACTCGTTCGCGTCTTTCTTCTACATCGCATTCTTCAAGAGTCCTCTCGAGGGACATTGCCTGAATGATGACTGTATGGGAGAGCTCCAGGACCAGCTGCTGATCCTGTTTTTGATTCGCATCATTGTTGGCAACACGATGGAGGTCGTTGTGCCATACCTGAAGTACCGGTTTCAGCTCTACCGCGAACGCAATTCGATGGACGACAAGGCGAGCCACAATTACATTGAGGATCAAGCAAAGTTGGCGCCGTACGAGCACCATGAATCGTTTGAAGACTACAACGAGATGGTGATCCAGTACGGGTTCATCACGTTGTTTGTGGTTGCGTTCCCGCTTACGCCATTGTTGGCGCTGGCAAACAACATCGCGGAAGTGCACGTGGATGCCGTGAAGGTATGTTCTATGCCAATGTCTGTTTGGTCTGCTGCTTTTGCTCACGTCTACCGTGTCTTTTGTGTGTTTAGTTGTGCTACGTCCATCGTCGACCATTTCCTCACCCAGCGAAAAGCATTGGGGCGTGGTTTTACATCCTTCGTTTCATGTCATACATCGCGCTCGGTACCAACTCGGCGCTCATTCTGTGGACTTCGGATTTGTTCAAAGAATCGATGTCGGACACGACGAAGGCATTTGTGTTTGTTGTGTCTTGCCAAGTGTGCTTGATGCTGGCGTTTTTCATCGAGAACGCGATCCCGAACGTCCCGAGCCAGCTGAAGCAGTTGATGCAACGCCACGAGTACATTGTCGACACCGTGTTTAAAGGGATGCACGAAGGCGACGACTCCAAACTCTATGAGGTCGCGGAAACACTCGATTTGACGATCCACCCAAATGAGCTCTGGGATGACAAGCAATCCCTCGAAGCATCGCACACAAAGTCGAGTTGAGGTTGACAAGGAATACAGTCCTGTGGGGATGTTTCGAGACCGAATGGTTGGTCCGGATATCGATCTCTTCCGTTTGTAGAAATGCAGATGTATATACAAGTATGTTCTCAACATTGGATCACCTTTTCTTCCTTGAATGACAGCGTCCATTTTGATTCCTTCCGAGATGTAAAAGTTTCACATGTTGCCAGCATTTCCCATTCCACCCCATTTCTGAACCGCAATATTGGGAGATGTATGTATAGAGGTCCCTCTTTATACGACACAAATCATGAAAAAGAGAGAGGGGATTGTCAGGAAAATGGAAGCAATGTGGACCGTCCCAGATGTGTGGACCGGTCGGAATCTGGGTCGCTGGAGAACACCTGTTGCTTGAAAATGTTTGTCAAAATAAGTGAGATCGTCAATTGCAGAATTGAGCTGAAAATGACAGAAGTGCAGCCACCGCAGCGCGCACGAGGGACGCGCGTCGAGAAGAAAGGGAGGTTTACCATCACAGAGATCATCCCTGGATCCCCGCACTCCCCCGCAGCGGCGTCCGCGCTCCATGGCGATTCGAGTGAGACCTCGCTCGTCGCTGGACGCGCGCTTAACCAAGCGTTTGTGGACTCCCTCGTCGTAGCTGCAGAGGAGCCCGTGGATGCAAACGCAGATGCCACCCCACAGACGACTTCAGCGCTACAGCCGCTCGATTACCAGGCAGCGGCAGCAGTGGCAGCAGCAGTAATGATAGCAGAGAACGCCTTGCCACTTCCGGTGTCGCTGCCGGAGTCTGTGTTGGTGGAGGTGACCACAACTGAGCAGCAGCAGGTACAACAGGATTCTCCGGTAGTGACGAGCGAGACGGCTTCTGACCTAGTGTCGACGACCACTCAGCTGCAGCAAGACCCGCAAGGAGAAGAAGAAGCTGGGTCGCAACAGCATGTACGTACCACCGCGCCTTGTTCGACTTGTGTGTGCATCCACCCTATTTGTCGTCACGCATTTCATGCGATTGCTTGCGTTGCTCCGAACTGAGTAGATTGAAGCACCAGCGACGACGCATGCCGCGAGCGACGACGCGAGCACTCCTTCGGCTCGTGTAGCTGCAGAGACAGTCCCGGATTCCCCACTACTTGTGTCAGCTTCACCTGAGACCAGGCGAGCGAGCACTCGCAGCGGGGAAAGCCAGCGTTCGTCTGACCGACGGTTAGTGCGCACACGCTATGCATTTATCCTTTTCTGCTGCTGGACTGAAGGGACCAATCTCTATGCGCAGCGTGAAGCAGAAAGGTCGGTTCACGATCATCGAACTGCCGTCGGATTCTCCGCGATCTCGCGATGGGGTACGTGGAAGTGGTTCTACACTCTATTGCGTTCCCTTTCTCGTCCGTTGACCCAACTGCACGTCGCTTGCTTCTGCAGCTACCGAGTCAAACTTTTTCAACCACGACCACGGTCTCCATTTCTACGGATTTCCAGCAGTCCCAGCACAACGATGCAGCGTTCTCCACAATGGATATGATGAATGCATCGTGCGCCGTCGATTTTGTGTCGTCCGGCCACGACCACTCTGCGATCATTTCCCAAGAAGAACCAGCAGACATGCAACGAGTGACGCGGTCGATGACGGCACTGGATGACGAGTCGATGCGAGAAGCACGGCAGCCGAGGGTGCGCAGCGTGAGTCCCATTCGTCCGCCGATGGATATCCAGGAACTAGGAGGAGCAGAAAGCACTGACGACCCCCACCCACACGGTGCTTCCTATGGGAACGCTCAGTATCCTCATCGACGCACACGATCGAGCACGGGACTCAACAGGCGCACCTCCGTGTCGAGCGAAGTATTCGGGAACAGTTCGTCGTTTGTCGATTCCTCGTCGTCGACTGGCTTCTTGACCCCAGTCGCCTCGTCTGCACCAGCGACGGGGAGCTTGTTTGCGACTGACTTGGGCTCCGAACGACGCACCGCAGCCCCTCAGATTGGGCTCGGTCGAAGACACTTGGCGTCGCGCCAAAAATCGATCACCATTTCGGCCGCGCAGTTCTTGCAACAGCAGCAAACGATCGCGGCGCTGATTCGACAACAGCAGGAGTTGAAGCAAATCATTGGGGTCTTGCAAGAGCAACAGCAGCAGCTGATGAGTGTACCTGTCCAGTTGAACGAGTTGAAACTGGACAATGCAAAAGGGTACGTCTATGTTTCCTCTCTTTCTATGCAACGGTTGTTTCTGACGTTGTTGCTCTCCTGAACTGCTATCAACAGCGACGAGAAGGATGAACTGGCGGTAAAGTGGCGCTTTTTCTCCGCTTTGTTATTTGCACGCGAATGCTGGAAAAAGAATCTGACTCTTGGTGTTGCTGTTGTGTGTGGTGATGCAGAGAGAGTTGTACGTGCAGGTGGACAGTTTGATGCGCGCGAATGACTCGCTGCAGGTTCTGCTCACCCAGGCCGAAAAAGATGCGCAGGACAAAGTGCAGGAAGTGGAGTTCCTCACCGAGGAAAACGAGCAGCTGCGCGGTCGATGCCAGTTTTTCGAAGAGAAGTACATTGAAGAGCGGAAAGTCACGTTCATTCTCGAAGAAGAAGTGCAGCGCTTTCGCATGATGACGCTCACCCATGAACTCGAGCAGCGCCATTCCGTGAGCCTCGAGGCGCCATTGCACGATGACTAGAAGCGAGTGCAGGTCTCCGCACCTTTCGGTATTTTTGAAGAAGAAGCGAGTAAGGAAGTGCAGTGTATAAAAGTAAGAAGTCCTGGGAAGAAATTGGGAGGAAATGCACAATGACATATGGATGTGATTTGTGGTGGCTATGGGATGTTTTGTACATGTGAGAGGCGCGGTGCTTTCAATTCGCGCAGATGACGATGATGGAAATGATGGTGACCAGGAACGCGATGGAGCACATCGTGGCAAACACGGGATGCCGGTGCTTCCGGTCGGTCACTTTGACCAGTTGCTCGGGGGGATCGCCATTTGTTCGGATTCGCGCATCCGCAATCCCTTGCACCTATGGGACAGCATGAAAAGTCAGCATTTCTGAAGAAGCAGCTGCTCACGGTGTCGATGGCAAACGTACATTCCAAAAGTCTGGGAGCAGCGTCGCATCGATCCAAGTCACGTCGTCGTCGCCTCTTCCAATTCGCCTCCAACGCGTGCTCTCTGGATCGGACTGGACATGGCGATCGATGGTCGCGACAGAATTGGTGTCAGTGACGTTGTCGATCTGTACAGCTACCCTTGACGCTGCGGTTGTGCACAAACGAGTCATGGCAGCACACCACCACCACAAGGAGATCGACATCCACACGAGTCGGTTCATTATGTTGACACTTGATCTTGTGCGAGCTGGTCGTGGGCTATGGTGCGATCCAGCGGGTTCAACGAGGGCACAGGTTGTCTGCTACCTCCAGGTCGAGAGTGGCTTACTCGGTAGGAATGTCATCCGAGGGAAAGAACCTTCTGCATCTCCGAGAACCCTCTCTTCGTCATTGCCAACTGCCGCTGACGAAAATAGCTCGGAAACTGAAGCGGTCCAGACGAACGACAGAGTTTTGGATGGAGAATCGCAAGCAGCAGCAGATCGCTTCCTGCTTTTTTATTTTCCAACGCGTTTGCATGCACACGCGAACATCCTCGCACAGACTCGCACTCCGATGACCTCCGAGCGCGTGCCATTCGTGTGAACGGGATGACACTTTTTGCGGGTTCAAAAAAGCTGAATAGCTACACTAGTACCGCCATCTGATTGGCTAGAATACCCACACACACTCTTTCCGCCAATCACATGCGTTCGCGCGAACTCATTGGTCTCCAACAAAAAAAGCCGCCACTTCCGTGACCATCAGTCACACCTGCAACAGCAGCAAGACACCATCCAAACTCGAGAACGAGGCACAGGAAGGGTTTCATTTTCTGAACCACTCTGCCTTGTACACACCGCTTCCTCCTTTTCCCCTCTCACAAGCAGCAGCGATGGTGGCGAGTATCTCGCCGAACAGCGTGGAGCAAGAAGAGCTGACGGCCAGCCAACAGTCACCGCCCAAAGCAGTCGCCATCACCGTCGACGAGAACGCGCAGGAGACAGCGTCCAAGTTGGCGAAATTGGACACGCTGCTGGAGAAAGCGGGTCTCTACTCGAGCTTTCTGTTCTCGAACATGGCGACCGCCGCGACGTCTGCGACGACGACAACCAGCAGTTCCGTCGTCGTTGTAGAGGAGGACGAAGAAGCGCAACCTGCAGGCAAGCGCAAGCGCGGTCGAGCGCGCAGCGCTGTGAGAAAAGCGAAAGACGGCGAGAAGAAACTGAAGGAGATGCAGAACGACACGAAACTGGACACGCGGCAGCAACCGCATGTTTCCTTCGAGCAGCCCAGATTGCTCACGGGTGGCGCGTTGCGCGACTACCAATTGGAAGGCATCCGGTGGTTGTGCAATCTGTTCGAAAATGGGTTGAACGGCATCCTCGCCGATGAAATGGGTCTCGGCAAGACGATCCAAGTGATTGGTCTGATCGCGCATTTGAAGGCGCTGGGCGTGCGTGGTCCGTACTTGATCACGGCTCCGCTGTCGACGCTCATGAACTGGGAGAAAGAGTTCCACAAGTGGGCACCCGAGATCCCGTGCTTCGTGTACCACGGCACCCAAGCGCAGCGCCGGATGTTCCGCAAGCGCGAGTTGTCGAACGCGAAGAAGAACGAGATGGATTTCCCTGTCGTGATCACGTCGTACGAAATGATCCTGCAGGACGCCAAGAGCTTCAACAGCTTGGGTTTCGTCTGGAAGTACATTATCATCGACGAAGGTCATCGCTTGAAGAACATGGACTGCAAGCTGGTGCGTGAGCTGAAACGAGCGCGGTCGGAGAACCGTCTGCTGCTCACGGGGACCCCGCTGCAGAACAATTTGATTGAGTTGTGGGCGCTGTTGAACTTTATCCTCCCGGATGTGTTTGACGACTTGGAGCTCTTTGAGAGTTGGTTCTCGTTCACCCCCGATGGGGCGACGAATGGCAGTGCCATGGCGCAGGATGTGCTCGCTGGCAACAAGAAAGCGGAGATTGTGACCAAGCTGCACGAGATCCTGCGGCCGTTCCTGCTGCGACGCCTGAAAGTGGACGTCGTGGAAGAAATGCCGTCGAAGACCGAGATCTTTGTGTACTGCCCAATGACGTCGGAGCAACGGGAGTACTACACGATGATCATGGACCGCACGCTGCAAGAAGCCATGGAGGCGAAATACGGCAAGTTTCGCGGCGCTGCGTTCAAGACCAACAGTGTGCGGAACCGCGCCATGCAATTGCGGAAGTGCTGCAACCACCCGTACCTGTTTGACGAGCCGCTCAGCGCGAGTGGCGAACTCACGACCGATCAGCGCATGATCGACGCGTCGGGCAAGCTGCAGGTGTTGGACAAGATGCTTACGCAGCTGAAACGCGATGGCCACAAAGTGCTGATCTTTTCCCAAATGACCAATGTGTTGGACATTTTGCAGGACTTTATGGATTACCGAGACTACAGTTTCTGTCGCTTGGATGGGAGCACCGATCTGCGCGCGCGCCAGGAGCAAATGGACGCGTTTAACAAGAAAGGAGGTCCCAGCGGCATCGCCGACGAAGACATTTTCTGTTTCCTGCTGTCGACGCGTGCTGGTGGGCTCGGTATCAACTTGATCTCGGCCGACACCGTGATCTTTTTCGACTCGGATTGGAACCCGCAGCAGGACAACCAGGCTCAAGATCGTTGCCATCGCATTGGGCAAACAAAAGAGATCGTCGTGTACCGGTTGGTGACTGAGAATTCGTTCGAGAACCGGATGATCGCGCGGGCGATCGAGAAACGCAAACTCGAGCGGGTTGTGATCCAACGCGGTCAGTTCAAGCAGCAAAACCAGCCGCGCAATGCCGACGAAAGTGTGTTTAAGGCGTTGACGAACGAGGAACTGGATGAGCTGCTGCGGGACGACGTGCTGATTCGCAACGGCATTGAAAGTGGCGGCATCAGCGACGACGAGCTGTACCGCATCTTGGATCGGGAGTTGGTTGTCAAGAGCTTTGTGACGTCGAAGGAGGGAGACGACAATGATGATGGTGAAGGAGACCATCGGGATCCAAAAAAGCGAAGCAGGACCAATGCGATCTCCAACAAGAAAGAGTCGCTGCTGGCGCGCAAGGGCAATGGGTACGAAGTGGTCGAAAACGCACCGGCCGCAGCGATGGAAAGTTTTGCGTAAGGTTCGGCAGTGGATGTGTCGCGCACGCATTCTTTCATGTGGCTTAAAGGTATAATATTAAGGACAGAGAGTCCCGTTGCATCCGTTCATTGGCTTTTGCATGAGAGGGTTACCTTATGGCTCGCGAATCGAAGGTGGGATGTCGCGATGCGAGCAAGAAACCAACCATGAGCGAACGTTAGCGATGGCACCGACGAGATCCGCTTTAGTGTCCAGGAAAGGTGTAGCGTCAAATGAGCTCTCCAAATGCAACAACACGAGAAATGGGTAGAATCATTACGAGGGGGAGAAAAAACTCACGACTTGGACATGCGCGTGCATCGCAATCAACCCTGGATGAAACGGTAGTGCATCTACTCGAGCGATTTCGTGAGCGGCTCCTGTTCGAGAAGGAACGTCGTCATAAACGCTGGCGGCGACCGCATCGTCACGACGCGAAACACAAGGTTGATGCCGGCGACGAGGTTCTTCAGTGGATGCACGTTTTTCTGCATTTCCTGACGCGCGATGTCGAGCAAAAGATCGCGAATGAGGCTGTGGGGTACAAACGCAGTTGCGGTGTTGGTGTCTTTGGCAGAGCATGGGAGAATTGTCATTGATCCGTTTCCGAACGTCAGAAACACTACGTACTTTGCATTCACGTGCTGGTTTTGGTGTGTGGTTGCTTCCTCGTCCCTTCCGTTGTGGCTGGTCGTGTCGAGCGGCACTTGATGGCGAATCCACTGCCAGAGTTGAGCACGCGAGATCTCCGCGGTCGCCGAATCTTCCACGCATCCGTGAACAACGACCGTGCCGTGTCCGTGAAACCAGCCAAGCACGTAGAACAGCGCCACGCGGAGGTTCAGCTCGACCGAGTGCTTCGTCACATAGCCTTGCGGCAGCACAAGCAGCGTTCGCTCGTAGAATGGTTCATTCACGGGAGAGTGCAGGTCCATCGACTCTACGTTTGCAATTGCGTGTTGGCGCACCGAAGAGAACACCTGTGGATAGTATTGCATTATGAAGGGAGACCATGTTGTCAAGTCCTTCCCATATGTACTGCTGGAAATGTGCTGCGTACCTCTTGAATGGGAGCCACAAGCTCCAAGTCGTACACAAGCGCACCGTCCGATCCAGCGAGCGCTTCAAACTGCTTGGCACTTTTGGCTTTTTCAATCGCGTCCGCCTTCGATAGACTTGGAGGTAGCTGATCTAGCACGAATGGCACCATGCCAGTCGTTGCTGGTGCGTTTCGTCGCTTGCACGTACGAATCAACAGCTCCATGTAGTGTCTACAGTTCATGCAACAAGCGTCCGGAATAGTGATGAGACACCAGTTGTTTGCGAGCAGCAAACCGCCACAAATGGCACGTACTTGAGGAACTCCGATTTCATCGACACACATTGCTGGCGATCCGGGAGCAACCGCGACTTGTCATGACGGAAATTCACGACGATGGACGCCGTGTAGTCCCACATGCCGCAGTTCAGTCCGGACGAGTGATGGCGCAACTCAAAGAGGATTTCTTCCATCTCAAACGCCGCAAAGATGTTCTCAATGAGCACCGTCGCTTTGATGCTTCCCTAATCGTGTAGTAAGTAAAAGCAATATGGATGGTTGCGCTTGCTGGCATCACAGGTGTCTACACAAATCGGTCGGAGAGCTCTTACGATACCTTTGGCAGACCCAATCGTTTCTCCGAGTGCTCAAAGATCTTCCTCCATAAAGCTGCTTCCTCAAATCCTTCCAACTGCAAAGAGCACCGACACACAAGATGACCTCGAGTCAGTCCAGAAATCCATATTTCGCACGACGCAGAGACGCAACACAACGCGGACCTTGGGGAGATAAAGGAACGGTCCTCGTCCATTTTGAAACAGCAGTTTGCCACTGTAGCGGTGGAGCCAAACAGACCCAAACATAGGTTAGCTTTTGCTCCAACACAATAACCCCTCCTGCACGCAATACAGCAACGACTTACTTGTGGAAGATATGGAGACCAAAGTCAAAAACAGCGCCGGGGACAACATTACCATGGACCAACATGTTCTGCTCTCCACAGACGACACAGCAGTCGATGAATTAGTGCCCCCAAATCCTAGACAATTTCTAAACATTGAGTGGCTTTAAGCGTTCAGCAAAACGCACCATTTCGTCCATGTTCCACGCTCGAGGTCGCACAAGAAGCAGCGCTGGAATATCGACAAGCGTCTCCCCTGTTGCAGGTAGCGCCAGCGTACCCCGACTTGCCGCCATGATGTTGAAATGGCCCAACAGTGTGTTCTTCCACGTTGGACAATGGCCGTCGTCAAAATCCACTTGAACACCCTACGTGTTTCCCACAAGACATGTCCGTGACTGCTGCAGAAAAAGCTTGATCAGGTGCATCGCCATCATCAGCTGCATACCTGAGCGCCAGAGTTCATCGAGCGCAGTAGAAACTCCCGATTCGCAGGCGAGACGTCCCCGATATCGACGCGTCGGTCTCGTAGACTCTGCGGGATCGGATCGATTTCCCAGTCCAGGTTGTCGCGGATCGCTTTCGTTCCACGAAGAAACGTGGGGGCTGCATGCTGCTGCTCCACGGCGACGCGGCGCGCACTGCGACGTTGGTGGAGCTAGAATGCCAACACACACGCACACACAGCATACAGACATCAGACAGCGCATACGGAGGTGCCATTTCCAGTATGCATACCTGCTCGATGTCAGCTGCAAACGTGTTGGCGAGGTCGGTCACAAATGCGAGCGCATCAGGAGTCAGCACCGTGTTGTACACGACGGCGTCCAGCGCGACGTCACGGCGCGAGACGTACACATCCGACTGCGCAGCGGGAGACCGTGGGGATGCAGATGCAGAGTCAGCATGGGCGGGTGCAGCACTGAGCTGCGTCTGGAGGCGCGCGATGCGGTCCATTTTGCAGGAAGGGAATGCAGAATCGAGGATGCTGCTGAATGCGCAAGAGCAGCAAGTGGATCACTGAAAAAAGGATGAACTGCCAATGTCTGCTATTACACACTCTTTCAGGTACATATGCCTCTTCGAATATAATATCACGCACAAAAGTGTTATCCATTAGCAGTATTATCGACTCATAAAGTCTCTTTATCTCGTGCAACCTATTCCAAGAGGTGAATTTGACTTTGCACACATTCAGCTTCTATTTCTACCAATCGAGCGCGTGCTGGTGAGTATTGTAGCCAATGAAAGGCGGTTGCTGGGTTTGTCCAGAAGTGTGTGGCTCTCAGTATGAGGGAACACCATCAAAAGCAGAATGGAGATGGCAGCAATGGATCGGCGCATTAAACTGGTGTTCGCGGATGAAATCGGGCGTTTCCTGGAGCGCAAGCGGGGGTTCTCGTCATGCTGGTACCTCGTCCCACGCGGCGTGAAGCTCGTGGGCGATCTAGCGTATGAGATCATGGCGGAATTCGAGTTGCTCGGTGCGCGCTGTCCCGCGGGTGTGGAGTTGGTGCTGGAGAACCTTCTGTTGCTGCCCAACCAGGACATCCGCATCGTGCGCGACAACGATGCGATTTGCGTGCAGTGCGGCAATGCAGATCTGACAGGACGCAGTGCGCGCTATATTGGATCATCGATGCGCAAGAAGCGTCGTGAGGTGATGCTGTCCACGAGCAGTGACGAGGACGATCGATTTCTTTTGGGAGAGGATACTAGTGACGCTGAAGTCGATCGAAAAAAGCGTAGGAAGCGTCAGTTGCGGAAGCTTGTGGCCATGCAGCAGAAGGCAGAACAATTGGCGGAAGAGGAGAAGGCGAAGCGAGAGGAGAAGAAGAAAGAGAAGTCAAGACGGACGACGCGGGTAAAGAAGAGGAACCAGCAGCAACGAGCGACGACAGTAGACAGAACGGCCGTCGTGAGGGAGGTAAAGAAGGTTGAGAGGTTGGGTGAGTCGAGTAGTGACGGCAGCGATGACGAAGGGAAAGAGCAGACAGCAAGACAAGAGGCGGTGGTGGTGCGGACGAAGAAACGCAAAGCGGTTGTGGATTGCAGACCTCCCGCAGCAAAAGCGGCGAAACCTGATACCAGCAGCTCCAGTGATTCGAGTAGTAGCAGCAGCAGCAGCAGCGACGCTGAAAGCGAAGAAGATGAGAAAACCGTTGCACAGAAGTCGTTGGAACCTGGGAAGAAGCGACCACGCACCGCAGAAGCAACCATCGACGCACCAACAAGACCTCTGACGACAAATGGGAAGGGAGTAGCTGCGTCCGACGAAACCCGAGGAGCAGAAAGGGAACCAAGGCAGCGAAGACGACGTCGTCCACGACACCGGAAACCGCGAGAAGCTCAGACAATAAACCTGTCAAAGGAAAATGTCGCGATCCGCAAAGGCACGCTGCCAATCCCACCAGGTGGGGAAAGATCGGGTATTCTCCAGGCTCTCCCACTTCCATTGCCACCAGCAGCACCACAACGTCACACTGCAGCTATCCCTGCGCCACATCCCCAGACAGCGCAGCACAAGGCAGAGACTCGGAGTACTCCTCAAGTCCTGAAAGGCCACGTTCGGTTTGGAGACGCGGGGGAAACCGAGATCGTTCGAGCGAGCGATACGAAACCTGATGGAGCGCTCAATGTGCGAAAGCCGCGTGCATCTGTTCCACAGGAGCTCCATAAATATGGACCATCACCATCGACAGTTTCTGTTTCGCCTGCTGCAGACTCGCAGCAGACTCGTTCCCGCACACCAAAAGAGCATACGCGTCACAACCATTCGCAGGGGAAGAAGAATGCATCGCAGTCCGTTCCAGCAGCAGCAGCATCGAAGGATGATGGCGCACCAGCGAATCCAGCAGGGAAACGCAAGAAAGCGAAATGGGACGAGATGTGGAAGCGACCATACGAGATCGTCGCTACGATCCACGACAAGCCGCAAGCTGAGGCACCACGTCGAGTGGTAAGCGAAAACCATGACCATTTCCTTCGCATGCGCTCATACTGCCGGTGCAGCATAGTAACAGCTTTTGTCTCCCTATTTGCATTTGCAGGACCTCGCAAGCTTGCTGGCGAACCTCCCGGGTTGTGGCGCTCCTGGATCATCGGCAGCATCGTCAATCTGTGCTTCAGATTCGCTTAGCGTGGGCGACGTCATCGTGTACAAGACGCTGACGCTGTGCATGGAGACCTGGCAGCCTCTTCTCAGCGAGTGGCTCTGTGGGAGAGTGACTGGCGTCCGCGCAAGCGAAATCGACGTGTCCCCCATGGAGCTCTCTACTGCCGAAGGCGATGCTGACAGGCTACAGTGGACAGCAGCCCCACCAGACGATGCGAGCGTCGCTGTTCAAATCGGCGAAATCAGCGAGCTTCGATACTTAGAAGGACCGAGTTGTCAGGTATTGCACGAGCTCCACAAGCAAAGCTAATCGCCCACTCCCTCCCTCCACAAAAACCTACTCGAATAGGTACTAGACATTTTCATGAAGCACATATATAAACACTTTTTAATTACCTTCGGAATGGGGAGAAACAATATCTAAAACCTGTGTGTTCTGTGTGAATGCAACAGCAACAAACAACGACTACCAAGTTCGCTTTCTACACGCGTGGTCCGTACACCGACAAATCGTTGTCGGCGAGGATAAACTCCTTGAAGTTTTCTTGGAACGCGCTTGCGAGCTTGAGCGCCGTGGCTTCGAAAGCAGCCTTGTCTTCCCAGGCGTTGCGCGGGTTCAAGATCTCCGAAGGCACGCCTTCGACCGTCGTTGGGATCTGCACGCCAAACACAGGGTCTTCGATGAAGTCCGCGTTGTTGATGCTGCCGTCGAGCACGGCGTCGACACATTTACGGGTGTACGACAACTTCATGCGCTTGCCCACGCCGTAGGCACCGCCGCTCCAGCCAGTGTTGATCAAGTACACCGACGTGTTG
This sequence comes from Globisporangium heterothallicum, assembly GCA_023334155.1. Taxonomy (NCBI): domain Eukaryota; phylum Oomycota; class Peronosporomycetes; order Pythiales; family Pythiaceae; genus Globisporangium; species Globisporangium heterothallicum. The sequence goes on along the minus strand of JAASGH010000020.1, from coordinate 77,075 downwards.
TGCTCTTCGAGCTTCTTCTTGAGCAAATCGGCGTACTTGGTGGGGTGCAACGTCATGAACGCCGCGCCGAAGCAGGTCGAGAACGTCGCCTGCGGTTCCGTGATGCCACGTTCCGTACCGGCGACCTTGGCAGTGTACCCCGACAGAAAGTGGTACTGCGCTTGGCCAGACGTCAACTTGGACACAGGTGGCAGCACGCCGTAGGCATCGCACGTGAGGAAGATCACACACGTTGGGTGGTTGCCGCGGGAGTTCGGCTGGTGGTGTGGGATGTGGTAGATCGGGTACGAGACACGGCCGTTCTCGGTCTTCGAGTTGTTGAAGTAGTCGGGCACGTTCTTGTCGTCGATCCACACGTTCTCCAGCATCGCATCGCGGCGGATCGCGTTGTAGATGTCGGGTTCGTTTTCCGCGCTAAGGTCAATGGTCTTGGCGTAGCAGCCGCCTTCGAAGTTGAACACCCCTTCGTTGTCCCAGCCGTGTTCATCATCACCGATGAGTTCGCGCTTCGGGTCGGCCGACAACGTCGTCTTGCCCGTACCGGAGAGACCGAAAAAGATCGCGGTGTCCCCGTCCTTGCCGATGTTGGCCGACGCGTGCATGGCCATGACGCCGTCGAGCGGCAAGAAGTAGTTCATCATCGAGAAGATGCCCTTCTTCATCTCGCCGCCGTAGAAAGTGCCCCCGATGACAGCGATACGCTTCTCAATGTTGAAGATCACAAACACTTCCGAGTGCAGTCCATGGGCTTTCCAGTCTTCGTCCACGACATTGCACGCATTGATGATCGTGAAGTCCGCGTTGAACTTCTCCGCGACGTCCTTGAACTCCGGGCGAATGAACATGTTGGTCACGAAGTGGTGCTGCCACGCGAGTTCCGTGATCATGCGCACGTTCAAGCGCGTCTTTTCGTTGACCCCGCAGTAGCCATCGAACACGTACATGCGGTCGACCTGCGAAAAGTGCTTGGTGGCTTTTCCCAAGAGAATGTCGAACACTTCTGGGGTAGTGGGCTGGTTGATCTCGCCCCACCAAATGTTGTCTTGCGACGGCGCTTGCTTCACGATGAACTTGTCCTTCGGCGAGCGACCCGTGAACTTGCCCGTGTCGACGGCGAACGTGCCATTCGCGACAAACGTGCCTTCTTCGTACTTTTGCTCGTGCTCGGCGAGTTGCGCGTACGTCAAGTTGTGGTACACGGTGCAGTTGTTGTCAATGCCAATGTTGCCGAGACCCAATTGCTTGGTCGAGGTTTCGTGTGCAAGAGCCATGGTGGGTGTGAAGGATGCGCTTGGGACGGATCGGGGTTGTTGGACTTGTTGGTAGGCGAATGCCAATTGGGAAATGAGCTCTTCAACTCACGGCACGAATCTGAAGGTGCATGGTGGCTGTTGCCATGCAGCCCCAACGTCCTCGTTCGCATCCATTGCGTGTCTGCGCGAGGGCATGCGCGTCACCGTGCGTCCTGTCCTGCGGAGCGTCAGTAGTGGGTAAAATGCGACGGTGACCGCGTTCGGTCGCTTTTGCGCATTCTTGAAGCAAGCTGGTTGGACAGTTGGGGAGTGCACGACGCTGACGCAGTGACACCGGCGCGTCAGCGATGCACAATTAAATGAATAGTTCCTGTAAATCAGTAGGCTGCGGTTGCAAAGACAGGACGGTTGCGGTTCGGGTTTAGGGGTTGAGAGATGTTTGATGCTTTCCGATGCCCTACGATGGGAACAGACATCGGATGCTCAACCAGCACCATCCTTTGTATTATGGAGGATATCGAGTATCCACAGATCCATCACGGTTGTCGTGTGAGCAATAAAGCATTAGTCTCCCTCTCGATTCCATCCGATATCAAATCACAGCGATATGCGTTTTTGAGATCCATAGGGCAAAAGAGAGAAAGGGTATATGTTCAAATAGCTGCAGGTTTGACACATCAAAGTAGGAAGGAGATTTGCTGTGGTTCGAATGAAGGGAGTGAAGGAAAGAAGCTCAACATGGTGCTGCCGCTTCTCTTGAGATGGTGATACACATACGGACGCTTGCTCGACTCCACACCAGATCTCGCTCATTTGATTCCGCTGTGACTCGCTTCTCGACAGAACGCGACGATCGGTGGGCAGCAGATTCTGCCGTGATTCAGTGCGTCGCTCGCACGTGAAAGAGATCTCGTCGAGGAGGCAGCGGAAAGGGGTGACGGTTCCCTGTCACAGCATCTGCTTCAAGTTGGCGATCGCTTTCCATGACCAGAAAGCGTCTGTTCCACCGATCCGCTGCAGAAACGTCGGCAGCGTCATTCTCCTATCCGAGACGCGTGACGGACCATCGATGGGTGGGTTCACCATTGGATCACCATCAACTTCAACGTCCATGCGCTCGTATCTCTACCGCCCATTAAAAGCGCTCGGAAAATGACCATGACTATGCAAATGGATCTGTCTCGAAGGAGTGGCGTGCCTGTGAACCGATCAACAAGCACATCAATTTTACTCTCTCTGTCTATATTTATAAGCAACCTTGCTGCAGTTGAGGCAGTGCGAGTCTAATGATAGCACCGGACATGCTCGAAGGAGGGAAGCTCGTGAGCTCTGCGCGGAGCAACAGCGGCGAGTTGGTGCAATCTTGGCCGGGTCTCGGCAGCGCAGATAGACCAGCGACCGGATCCGTAGGGGTTCTTCTTTTGCAACGCCTGCAAGCGTTTGCGTGTCCTTGCCATTGAGACCGATGAGTGCGAGTGAAGCACGCACCAAGGGGAAGCGCTTCCGTAAACCGCAATGCGGGGGCTCGAACGTGAACGAGCGATGGAAATACCTCAGTGCCCAGACGAACGACGTCGTCGAAGACGCGGTTCCACAACTCAAGTCGACAAAGAAGCCCCAGCAGCAGCAGCAGGCAAAGTTCTCGAAAGGATCTGCGCATCCAGATGTCCGCGCGCCACCGCAACAACCTGCGCGCGTGGGGTACGACATTGACGGCGATGGGCAAATCGATGTGCGTGAGATGCGGCTCGCGAAGTTCCTGGACGCCATGATGGAAACGCGCCGCTGCCACGCGCCTTCCTCTTCTTCTGCGCAAGAACCAAGCGACGCCGAGCTGACAAAGATGCGCCAGGACGCCGGACGCTTGCTGATCGCCAAGGAGTTTGTCGAGCGCAACCAAGACCGACTGTGGCGCTATGGCGCCATTTTCACGGGCAAGAACGACGAGCAAAGCGCCGAGTATATCGCGACGCACAAGAATTTCCACAAACTCATGCCGTTTCTTGAGAACCTTGAGCGGAAGCGCACGATCCGATCGTCCCAGAACCTGCGAAGTTGCGTCCAGGGCGGTGGTGACGTCCAGAATGCAGAAGAAGACGCTAGGCTGGTGCGGCAAACGTGGATCGAGACGTCGCGCAAAGTGCCCTCCAACCCGAGCGTCTCGAAGCACCCGTTGCTCGAGCTGCACCCAAAGAAGAAGCACAAAGAGCAGCTATACTCAGTCTCCGAGAAAGAGGACGGCGACGATCGCTACCCGCAAGTGGTTTCGAATAGGTACGGCGCCATTGATGTCGATGGCGACGGGGTGGTCGACGACGATGAAATGAAGCTGCACTTGAGGCTACAGGAAGCCACCCTCGAAGCGAACAACTCGGAATATCCTACTCATCACAGACATCGCTGCGACTCGAACCCGCGCGGACTCCGCGAGCACCAGCAACTGGAAGGTCGCAAAATGATGGCGACAGACTTTGTGCAGCGCAACGAAGGGCAACTGTGGCTCTACGATCCAAGCTACCGCGACAAATCCCAGGACGAGATCATCGATCACATCGCGAGCCAGGCGCAGTTTGCGAAGCAATTCAACAAACTGCGTGCCCAAGAGCGTGTGGTGCGTCTGACATCGTCCATGGCGGTGTCGAACTGCCTCGTGCAGCAGCTGCCCATGACGGACGCACCGAGCGATCCGTCCTCGCCTGCTCTGGAGTTTCGGCGCGTGCGGCATCGCACCGAGTTGCTGCTCGCGCGGAAAGAGCTGCTCAAAGCGACCGCGCAGCACCATGCGCAGCAGCAAAGCGTGGGGTCTGCATCCGCTGTACCAGGAAATATGCACAGCGATGACAATGCATGGCACCAATTGCGTGCGGTGCGAGAAGACCGACAGGAGTTGTTGAGTCGTTCCGTGAGCGACACGAAGCTCGTCGGCTTGCCCAAGATCTTCGACACGCCCATGCGGATCGAGGCCACAGGCAGCTTCTCTGTCACGAAGTGGAAGGTTGGCGCTTGAGTTTCGGTCTTCTTTTTTGACTGTTTGACGGAGCCATGACGAAGGAGGAGTGCTGAAGGTCCGAGTGCCGAAAGTCGCTGTCTTAACGGCACTACTGACTGCGCTGCCGCGAAGGATCTCATCACTGGTGTCATAGCGCACTATCAGTATGCTCCGAGTGTTCACACTGCGACAGCAAACCAGAGTCAAAAGCAAGATGAGCTCCGAAAACGTCCCAACCAAACGATCGAGCATCTTTCGTGGAAATGGCGAGACAAAAAGGAAAGAAAAAAATCTACTACTAAGAAAGCACAAATGCATGCAGCTCCGCTATTCGTTTCCTTCTTTTTGACAGCGCACTCCTAGCTACAAACAACCTTTTCTCTCTCTCGCAACCCAAGCCAGAACTCATACCCACACCACTTAGTCTACCAAAAGGGGTGGTCTCCAGTCCCATCGAACCCTGCTTATGCCAGCAAGTTCTCGCCTTGGAAGTGGAACAACGCAGCGCTGCCGAAGAACAGCACGGCACTCGTCAAGACGCCTTGGCGCTGCGGCGTGAGCACGGACGACACCGAGTCCTTCATCTTTTGGTAGCGAGACTTTTCCACCACCGTCTGGCCAGCAAAGTTGCGTCCCAACAGGAGGTTCGACTTTGGCTTCGACACGCTCGCAGCACCCAGCGAACGTTGGCTCGCGTTCAGGCGTTCGTACTTGGTGCGAAGGCTCGCGGCTTCACGCTCGAGGATCGCGAGCACCGCTTCGGCTTCCTGCTTCTTCTTCGAAAGGTTCACCGCTTCGATGCTGAGCGCTTCGATTTGAGACAGCGCGAAAGTGGCCTTCACGTGGAAGCGCGTCACGGCAGGAGCAGGAGCCGCTTCTTCTTCCTTCGCTTCTTCCACAGTGGCAGACTCTTCTTCAACGGGAGCTTCTTCAACAGCAGCGTCCACACCAACTTCTTCAGCAGCAGCTTCAGCAACTGCGTCTTCAGTGGATTCCTCTTCAGCGGCGGCAACTTCTTCAGCGGCGGCAACTTCTTCACGCGCTTCTTCAGGCACGGCTTCTTCTTCAGCAACGGCAGGAGCAGGGACTTCTTCAGCGACTTCTTCAGCGACTTCTTCGGCGACCGCTGTCGCTTCTTCAGCAACTTCCGCTACGTCTTGTTCTTCCGCAACGGCGTCTTCCTTGATGGTGTACCACTGGTCAAGGTCCTTTCCCTGAAACAGCGACGACACTGGGAATTCGATCTCCTTCACTGGTTCGGCTTCCGGTTCTTCGCCGTCTTTGGCCGCAGCCGCGACCGTGATCGTCACCACGGCTTCGCGCGACTGCACCGGGTCGAACACAAACGTCGCTGGGAACGCGCTTTCGGCTTCAGGAGTCCACTCCACGGAGCGCACCACAGGTTCCTTCTCGATCTTCTTCTTGAGCTTCTTGGTGTGAATCGTGCGCGTGATCTTGGTCGTGGTCTTCTTCTTGCCATGCGCGTGCTCGTGTTCTTCACCTTCGCTGCCGTCGCTGCTCTCGTCATCGGCTTCTTCGTCGGCCTTGATGATCTCGACACCGGTTTCCACGCCGTCTTCCTTCGTGATCACTTTCTCGGCGACGACTTCTTCTTCGCCATCCTCGTTCACGCGCGTGACGGTCACATTGTGCTTCTCGACGACGTGCTGCTGCTCGACGATCTCGAACTCGTCTTCTTCGTATTCCGGGTCCAGCGCGACCGTGATCACGGCGTTTTCAATGGGGGTCTCGCCCTCGACACCATCGATGCGCACTTCCAAGCGACCGACGCTCTTCGCGGTCTTGGATTCGGCTGCGTCACCGAGCGACGTGATCTGCTGGAAAAGCGCGTTGATTTCTTCGTCGAGCGCCTTCACTTCGTCGACCTTCGCGGTCACTTTGCGACGGCACTCGACGTACTGCTGCGAAGCCTTCTGCACGAGCGCAGCCACGGCCGCCGACGACGTCGAAGAAGCCATGATGATCGCAGAGAAAAAGGATTGAACACAGTTAGCAAGTAGCTGGAATGAGCGGATGGTTCTGCTCAAAAGGGCATTTTTTTGTTTTTTGCGACACTGAACCGGTCGCACGATATGTGGCCCACCCAAACCCTCGATATACTGATGATGGAAGGACAATCAGAAATCAGAGGGATATTCAAACACGTACAGCACTTGCTCGGAATAGAAGACCAAAACATCCACTGAATGAATGCTGCTCGGAATAGTGGCCTGCAGGAATGACTGTACAATGTGAAGTTTGGAAATGGTACTGTATGGATACAAAAATGGAAGCGAGATGGTGATCGCGTGAAGCGCTCCACACTTCCGGTGTCTCTGGTGGAACGATGGGATGGCGCCATCCGTGCACACGCATCCACACCCACTCGCCGATGACATGACAGCACTCGAGCTGGTCTGGACACCAGCGCATTTCCCAAAATCTCACTCTCCACAATCGATTTTGAACGCGACTTCAACCCAGACAAGTCCTGTACCGATAGCACAAAGCAACACGACAAAGCGAGCGCACTACAGAAGAAACCATGGTCGAAGCGAACGTGAAAGTGTACGTTGCGTGCACGGCCGTGCTGTACCTCAAGTTTCTGGCCGCTCTTGTCATCCAGAGCCGCAAGAGCTTTCGCGCTGGTGGCCGTCCGCCGGAAGATAACAAGCTGCACATGGCCAAGAAGTTCCCTGGCGTGAAGCAAAACTACGGCACGAGTGCGGACGAGCCAAGCGACAGTATTGTGCAGGCGCGACACGTTGAGCTCCGCTGGCGTCGTATCATCTCGAACGATCTCGAGTCGATCCCCCTCGCGCTCTTCGTGTTTGCAGGTGGTATTTTGGCTGGAAGCAACCAGCGCGTGCACGCGGTCGCCATGGTCGTGTACACGTTGGCACGCATCGCACACACGTTTGCGTACGCCAAGTCGATCCAACCGCACCGGTCCTTGCTCTGGTTCGTTGGTGTGCTGTCGACACTTGTCGGTGTGGCTAATGCCGTCGTCGCGATCCTTTGACATGTTCAGTGCATAATCACAATATACTCGCTGCTTGAAAAGCTTGACCTATGCACTGCAGTTTAGCGTTGGAGGTTGCTGTTCTTTCCCACCTTCGCATCAGTCACCACCCAGCTCCATCGCCTCAAACCGCCTTTGCTCTTCGGTCGACACATCACCCACCATTCGCATCAAGTGGCGGTGACGACACCGTTCCAGTTGGACCCACCATTGTGGTGTTGCACATGGAGGCAGTAGACACGCATTCATGGATTCTCTAGTCGTCCGTGCTCGTCAGAACGCGGAATGGGAGAATCATCTGCTCCAGTCGAACCAAAGCACCTCCCACTTCCACCATCAAATACCCTCCATCCTCCTCGTTCACGATCTCGAGCTGTCCGCCATACTCCATATCGATCTCGCCTTCCTCCTGGCCCTCCGTGTAGATCATATACACGCAACTATTGCTTTCGTTCACTGCGCGCGCTCCATCGGAGATTTCGTCTCCGTGGACTCGCTGTGGCTGCTGCCGCGACGACTCTGGTTTCTTGAGCATCACTGCTGAAATCGTCACTATTTGGCATTCCTTGCCCTGAGGATTTTGGCATGAACTGTGCGCGTAGATCGATAAACTCCGAGTCTTCGTGCTCTGCTCCGGGTCGGGTCTGCTCCATGTTGTGACGCTAAGGTTGTCGTTCCAACTCTGAAGAACCCGCGACAGTACAGGCACGCAGTGAAGGTTGCGGCACAATGCTGGGGTGTGCAGCACCTCCCACTCGCGCTCCACGAGCTCTGCTACCGTGCGTGCTGGGTTGCGGAAAGTTTTGCGGAATTTATACCGCGCCACGGTCACTTGCTTGGCGTCATCCCATTCAAACGCGATATTCACTGTCCAACCGAAAAACGTCCCCATCCGGGAGACATTCCTCTTGTGCTTCGTGCCTCCGTCCGCTGCATACGAATACGTCTGAAGCGCGAATACTTTGCGGAGGGTGTCGTTCGCGATAGCGCGGCACTCTTCTTCGGTGAATGGCACGTAATAGATCGGCATCTCGCTGTCCAGAAACGAGACCCAATAGCCGCCTCCTTGGGTTGGATCGGTCCGCTTGTTGCTGCGTGGACTCTGCTCGCTGTCCGTGAGCTCCTGGTACATTATTTCCTGGATTACAGTCTCGTGGAATTTGTGAAACTCGCCAAGTCGCTGCCGCAGCGCCAGGTTTTCGAGACACAAGCGCTCTTTCTCGGCGACTATATCGACGAACTCGTCCATCGATGTTCGCTGTTGCTGACTCCTTCCTCGCACCTGCGGATGGTAGCGGTGCTGTGCGTTTTCTTGCAATCGGTATCGGTAGGATGGGGACTGGGACGCATGGAAGTCCAGCAGACTCTGCAACTTTGCAGCCAGCAAGCGCGCTTCAGTCGTCATGTCGCCGAACGCTTCTTTCCTCTTGAGACGATAGCGCGCCATTTTTTCCCGATGCTTTCTTCGTTTCAAGACCGCTTTTCCCGCTCGTTCCGCGACGATCGCATCTGCGGCACCCGACGCCACTAAACGGCGCACCAACTCGCTGTCGACGACGAAATGCTCCAACGCAGGCTCGTCGTCGCTGTCTGCGGCTTTCCCAATCGTGTGCGATTCGGCACTCGTTGCTGCTGGTGGTGGTGTGGATGTCGTCGAATCGCTCGCCTCCTCTCCGCTAGTGACGAGTTCCATGGACAGCATTAGTGGAGGAGAAGGAGTGTTTCAAATGGTGTGTGCGCTGTGTTCAAGAAGAAGGGATGGAGAGGTTGCTGAGGCTGGTGGACGCGTTCAGCGAGCACTCTGAGAATGGGGATGGAGGTGATGTGGTTGCGGAACTGACAGCACTTGCGAACTGGCAACGAAATGCACACTGGATGATGGGCATCACAATCCACTACAATTTCATTGTAGCCAATGGGAACGTCCCTCCGATGTATTTGCAGCCAATCATGTGGCTCTGGTTTCATAGATCTGCTTTCTGGACTTTCCAGTCTCACAAAAGAGATTTTTCCGCAATGAGCTCGGCAAGCTAGTCCATTGCGCTCCTACAGGATTTGCAAGCGAATGCAGAAGGTACTCCGAGAACTGCACGATGGCACTTCCTCGTTCGAATTGAAATCTCTCTCTCTCTCTCATGATAGAGAAAGGAAATGCCGTGATCGATCTGCGGACTTGCACTTGGTTCACGCAGCACGATCTTCCAACGTCGGGTCCACCTCCAAAACCTGAACAGTCATTTGCACCCCGTTGCTAGTCAGTCATCCGAGCTTGTGAGCACTCGGAATGGGATCAATAGCTGCTCGAATCGAACCAGAGATCCGACCAACTCAACCATCAGAAACCGACCAAACTCTTCATTCATCACCTCGACCCGCCCGCCGTATTCCAGATCGACCTCGTCCTCGCCCTGACCCTCCATGAAGGTCATGTATATGCACTCCCTGTTCGAGTACACCACCTCCTCTCCATCCAACGTTCTGTCTCCGCACCCTGGTTCGACGACCTGCTCGGACTCTGGTTCAGATCCCTCCACCGACTTGAACTTCACCGCCGTGATGGTCACTATTTGGCACTCCTTGCCCTGCGGATTCCGATACGGGCTGCGCGCGTAGACTGACAGACTGCGATACTTCGAGGTCTGCGTAGGATCGGGTTTGTTCCGCATCGTGACGCTGAGGTTTCCGTTCCAGGTCTGCAGCACTCGCGAGTCCACGGGCACGCTGTGGAGATTCTGGTACAGTTTTGGAGTATGCATAACTTCCCAATCGCGGTCCACGAGCTCTGCTATCGTGCACGGAGGATTGCGGAACGTTTTGCGGAACTTAAACCGGACCATTTTCACCTGCAGGACGTCGTCCCACTCGAAGATAATGCTCACTTGCCACTGGAAAAATGTCCCCACGCGGATGAGATTCGTCTTGCTCTTCGTCTGTCCCTCTGTGACGATATACGTCTGGAGAGCGAACACATTGCGTAGCGTATTGTTCGCGATGACGCGGCACTCGGCCTCGGTGAACGGGACGAAGAAGAACGGCGTTTCGTTTTCCAGAAACGAGACCCAGTAGCCTTGATTGGGATCGGAATGCGCGGTTTTGCAGTGCATTTGCTCCTTCTTTTGCTTGCTGTCTTCAGCCTTCAGCTCGCGTATCTGTTGCATCACAGCCTCATGAAATTTATGAAACTCGTCAAGTTGCTGTCTCAGCACCAAATTCTCATGATGCAAGTGCTCTTTCTGAGCGAGTACGTCCACGAATGCGTCCATTGGCGTAGGCTGCTGGCGTCCTTGTTGTTGAGTCATTCCGTGCTGGTGAAGCGGTGATTCATCTTCAAGATGGTATTGGTACGATGGGGACTGGGATGCATGAAAGCGCAGCATGCTCTGCAACTGCGCCTCGAGGAACTGCTCTTGGTGCTTCATCTCACCCAGCGTCACTTTCTTCTTGCGGCGATACCGGAGCATGTTCATACGGTGCCTGTTTCTCCGCTGGAGCGTTTTGTCGACCTGCTCTGCGGCGATCGCATCGTCCGTCCCCGACGCTACCAGCTTGAGCACCAGCTCGCCGTCCACGGCAGCATTACCAGCGTCGTTCTCCTGCTTCTTGCCACCGCTGTCCATATCCCAAGAGCGCTCATGCTTCTGCTCTCTACCCGCAGGAAATGCTGGTGCATCCTCCATGTCGTGATCGTCGAATCGTTGGTGATGTCCTCTCCGCTTGTGGTACGCTGGTCGCTAGGAAGAATCTCCCGAGAGGCGATTCCGTTGTGGATGCTTGCTTCGCAGCGGCGAATGGAAACTGCCTGGCACTCCCTTCCTTCCGCTCACAGGCATTAATAGGGATCCAAGAGGAAAGTGCAACGACGTACGTGCTGCTTCCTGTGGCTGAAATGATGCTCTCGCTCCGCACTTCGGCATCCAAATGCGTCGTTCCTTGATGCATCCACGACAGAGATCCCTGGCAATACGGGTGCATACCAGTCTCGCAAAATACACACCTCGTATCAGCATGTAAAACCAGCTCACGACATCACTCTACGACTTTCGTTTCTCGTACTCACTCATCCTCACAGGGTATTAATCGATAGCAACCTCTTATCGTCAGGGATCTCTGATAATCACTCTCGCTTGCATTGAACTGTATTTGTGGGATGGAGCCAAAAATGCTGAGGTTTGCATTCTGAGATCGAATACTAGCCAATGACATCGCCTATCTGCATATATTTACGACCAATCCTATCGCTTCTCTTGACACCTCTGCTTTATTGTAGCCAATCATACTCATCACCAAAGTGGTGTGGCCCACTAATGTACCATCTCGTCAAGTCCCGATTTTGACTACTACAACAGCACACAAACGAAGATTGGTCGCATGACAGGCGGATTTGAGCATCACGATGGCACCACGAGCGTCGGAGAGCCGCCCGTGATGCACGCTGCATCCGGACGCAGCAGCAGCAGCAGGGATGTAGAGCAAGCGCTGCTGCGGTTCACTGCCGTCGGTGTCGATGCGCTTCGCGAAGAGCTCCTCCTCGGCACTGGGAGCTCGCTGGAAAAGCAAGACGCGCTCGAGGATGTCCGGGAGCTCACGCAGCTGCTTAACCGGACAACACACTTCTTTGAACACCATAAAGCGGTGGTTGCGGTCGTCAAGGCGCTCTGTAGGCTAGTCGCCACGTACATTTCGGCCGTCGTGGCGGACCAGTCGGAGGATGTTGCTGGTTTTCTTCGTCTGGATGACAATGTGGCACCGATTTTGGAGTTCCTGGGAGCATTCACCGACCAAATGCAGCGTGGGAAAGAGCAAGCATCAAGAGATCAAGTCCGCAGCATGTACGAGCAAGAGGAGCTGCTGCGGTGGGCTCCGTTCGTTGTACACGCGTGCTCGTACCTCGTCTGTGGTCGACTTCCCGCTGCAGAATCGCTGCAATCCTTTACTGAAGCGGACCGAATCCTCGCGTCGTGCCAAGTCATCGCGGCCAGGGAGTCGAGGTCCGACCTGCTTGCGCAATACATTGAGCAGCTCGTCGCGCTCTGCTCCCAGGGGATCTCGAAAGAGGAATGGGTCGAGCAGCACTCGTTCCCGAAGCATGTGCTTTTGTGGATCACGCTGCAAGTTCCATTCCCGCACTTGGGTGGAGACTTGCTGGGTCGGCTTTTGGCACTCGTGTTCCCGCTTGTCGACGACCTCAGCGACGCGACGCAGCTTGTTGGGGCACAGATTCTATCTCACGTGGTGCACAACGTGACGTCGACAGAGCTGCGATGGTACTCGGATGTACTCCTCGAAGTGTTGCGCGTCGCAATCACCTCGCGGAAGCCTGCCACGATCGACGTGCTGCTTGATTGTCTGGCTACCGCGCTGGAGAAACTCTCTCTCCCAAGTGAGTTTGCGCACTACGATACGTTTTTTCCGAGACTGCTGAATGACACCAGTTTATGCAGCGATGTCAGCATTCGAATCATATTCTTGCGTCGATTGCGTCCAATCATCACGAGAATGGGGGCTCCAAATAGTATCCATTTGATCCGGTACCTGCAGCCGCTACTCAAGGTGCTCGTCGCTACGTTCGAGAGCATCAACATCCCATTGATCATGGAGACCCTCGAGACTCTGCGCGTCACGATCCTGTGTGCGTGGCCGCGGATCCCAAACCACTCGGAGGAGATCTTTGTGGGCGTGATGCGCGCTGTCGCATTTTGCGAAGTGTTTGATGCAGGCGCGGGACAAACTCCCGGTCACGACGAGAAAGTGAGCATCTTGGAGCGCTGTGAAGACATTTTCGTGCTTATACACGACCTGCAAGCATCCCAAGCACAAATGAACACAGGAGGACGAGCAGCACAAGACTCCGTGCTGAACATGCTGCGAGACGTTCGCACGGGATGCGCTCCACTGGTGCCGTTCTGTGACCGCGTGGTTGCAAAGCTCCAGGCGACCAAGGATTTGTAGCGAGCATCTCGATCATTGACATGTGCAAACAATTTGTGACTTGTGCAAACAGAATGAACCCTATTTAACCCGAGTTCGTATCGAGTAGATGCGGTTCTTAACGCGTTCGTATCCATTTGCTCAAAATGCACAAAATGCTGGATCAAGCATTTTGATCCACTTGGCGAGCGAAGAGCTCCATTTTCGCTCTCTTTGTGTCCACTCCGCCACGTGCGCTGCGCTGCATCCGCGTCAATATCCCTGTCACTAGCTATTGCATCTGCCTATCTATCTACCTATCTGCATCTCTGTGGTTTCAACACTAGAGAAGTCGAGCGATCGTGGGGCAACGACAGTGCTGGATTGCCAGCAACAACAACGATGGTCGTAGACGACGCTGCACTTTCGAAAATGAAGGTAATGGCACTCCAACACGGGCAGTCGTGTGTGTGTGTGTGTGCTTTCATTTCAGATAGTCGTGTGGTGACGCGATATACGTTGCTCACCACAGTGCGCTGTACGGTGTAGGTGAAGGAACTTCAAGCGGAGTTGAAAAAGTTCAAGCTTGACGCACTCGGCACAAAGGTACACGTTCGTTCCTTGTCTGTGTCGAGACACGCTTTAGATATGTGGCGAGGGGGCAACTGCGCGTTTTCGATTTCTCATGTGTGTGTCTGTTCGTTTGGGCGTTTGCGTGAAAGGCTGTGCTGCTCAAGCGCTTGCAGGATCACTTGAGCGCGCTTCCTGCAGAAAACGAAGAAGCCGATGGTCAGGAGAATGGACATGTGAGTGGGGCTGAATCACGAGAGAGACGATGGGTAGCGAGATTCCTCTGATGGAAGAGATGACTAAAGGGTTGATGCGTCTTGTATTATCCAGAACAATGCAGAGCCTGAGGCTGCTGATGAGGCATCAGCATACAGCGACGACAACCTACGCGAGCCTCAGGTCTCGGGGAAAGACCCAGAGGAGAACGATGCAGGTACTGCTCCTCCTCCTACTCACGGCGTCCATGCTAATCCACCCAGTTCACGCGAGACGCAGCAGAAAACGAGTGCAGCAGTCGGCTCGGAAAGCAAGGATGATGCCGATGCAAGCGACTCCAAAGACCAGGCTACAGAAACACTACGGATCGATAACTTTCGACGACCATTTACGCTGAATGCTGTGAAGGTATGTGATTGCACGCAGTAGTACTCTCTCCTGTATGGTTTTTTCATTGCGTCTTCGTCATCTTCGCTTTGTGCGCCACGGCTTTTGCTTTTCCTGTATTGTAGAGTTTGGTGCAACAAATTGGCAACTTTGTTGAGAATGGTTTCTGGATGGATACGATCAAGACCCACTGCTACGTCACCTACGACTCCAAAGAAGTGGTGCGCTTTTATGAGTACTACTGCACATCAAGATACTGTGTGTCGTTTCTTTATTCACGAAGATGCATCGCTATGCCACAGGCGATCAAGACCCGGGATCGCATCAATGGGAAGAAATGGCCGCCTGAAAGTGGGATAGCGCTCGGTGTTGCTTTCTCGGAGGAAACAGCGATGGAGGTCACGACAAATGGCGAGAGCAAGCGACCAAGTCTGAAGCGGAAAGCGAGCACCGAGTTGGAGGCGACTGCCCACACTGCTGCAGCTTCTCACCCCCGACAAAGTATGCGCACACAGTTCCATCCATTTCTGCCTATCGGATGCTCAAAAGCGGCACTTATCACCTACCGCCGCTCCTTGTCTACACTGTGTCTGTAGCTCCAACGTCCATTGACGCCTTCTTTTTGAAAACGGAGACCAAGCCGATGCTGTACTACTTGCCGCTGACCGATGAACAGGTCCAAGAGAGGAAAGAGCAGCGCGAAAAGCGTCCCGCGGGTGATCACGGGACTACTAGAAGAGAAGCAGCGAACACGCCTCCATCCAGAAAGAGTCGCCAAAAGAAATCTCGATCTGGTCCGCGATCTGCCTATCGACAGGTGCAGCGATATGGTCCCAAGTGAGGAGATCTCCATGATGTTCAACATGACGGAAAGTGCGACTGGTATTGATGTTTGAGACTTGCGTCTTTGAACTAAAAGGACTCTCGTTGCCGGTATAGCTTTGCTTTAGCTGTCATCTCAAAATTCAAAGCCGATATCCTCGTTCGAGTATAGTACATCTCTCTCCAAACTCAGCTTCGCGTCGTACAAAATTGAAACGCAGCTCGAAGAATACAGTTTATGCGGGTCTTCGTGCTGTAGAATGCGCAGCAACGTTCGGACAGCTGACAAGATTTCGTCTTTCTTGATTGGATTCACGTCGTGGATGTCGCCTCCAGCGCCTGCACCACCACTCCCACCACCACCATCGTCCCCATGCACCTCGTCCGTTCCGTGGTCTCCATTGCCACCGTTGGCAAATGACACAGCAGCGTGCTCCTGTTCCTTTTCGATTGCAGAGCACATACGGTGCAAGTTGTGGAAAAGCCAATCGTACAGAAAACCGGGTGGTTTCTCGCGCAGCACTTGCCAAATCAACCGATCGTCTTCCTCTGCCGCAATCTGAATCAAGTGAACCAACGTGAACGACAACTGTGTTTCAAGCTGCTCCTTGTACTTGAATTCGGTGACGTCCTTCAGGTCGGAAGCGGTTTCGAGCGCATCGATGGTAGCTCGCAGAGCCGTCTTGAAAAATGCGCCATATCCACTTCGAGATCCGGAAACACGCAATGCGCTGGACGCGCTAATGCGGACCTTGAAATTCTCCTGCTGTGCAATTGCGCTGATCAGAGCTTGGAAAACGGTGGGTGCCCAGGTTACTGATGCAAGGGGCAAACCAGGACAAAGTAGCACTTTCGCGATCGCATGGCAGGCATTCCAACGCACTTTAGGCGACCCCGAGTTGATTTTCGTAGTTAAGACGACCATAGTTTGTCCGAGTAGATCATCGAGAACACTTCGGTCACTTGCGGACACAAGTTTGGCGAACGGCTCGAAGCAAATCCACCTGCACACTAGACCAAGCGTTCTGGCAACGCTGGACGCGACTTTGTCGTTGTCGTTGATGTACACAAGCATTCTCTCCACGATAAGTCGCATTTGAAACACTGGGACCAACTCATACAGCAGCGGTTGTTTTGGCTCGCTGGTTGGGGCTGCGTCGGCTTTGCTGACGGTCTCGGGTCCCACTGTTGTGCATACGTTGCCGAGTGCCCAAGCTCCCCTAACACGCACATTCAGTGTCGAGTCCCCAAAGGATTCTAGCGCTAGCGTGACCACAGCAGAAGCAAACTCTCGTGTTTTGAAAACAGGAGCCAAGCACAGTGATCCGAGCAATCGGAATCCAGCGCCGCGTACCACCGGAGAGCTGTCCTTCGGCGTTTGCAAAAAGATGCTTGTATACATATCGAGGGACTGGTTCGCGACAGCAGTCTTGGCCAGTGCGGGGAGTCGACTTTGCTTTTCCTGAAGTCGGACCCAATCGTGCGGTCGGAGCAATGTGAAGCACGCGCAGACACTCGCTCGCACGTGGTGTGAAGTATCACGAAATGCTCTGATGAGGTGCGTCGCCATAAAATCCAAACACTCCTTGCGAGACAATGCGCTTACATGCTGTTTGCAAGGTGCAAATCGAAGTTGCATGCATGAGTCAAAGCAACAAGCATTCAGCATGAACTCACTTCTCGTACCTGTGAGCTGTGGAGCCAACGGTGATCTGCCACTCGAGAGCTACTGGATCCAGCTGCCGTGGTCGAAGGTATTGCAGCGTCTCCAAGTGGTGGAGGAGGCTCAACGCGGTTCGAGCTCTCGCCTTTGATGTAGTTTTCCAAGATTTTGACCGCTTGAAGGCGAACGTTTGGATCGGAGTCTTGAAAAGCTGAGAGCATGAAGTCAGCTAGTCGTCTCCAGTTAGCGCTGCGTAACGCAAAACCACATGGATGTTAGTTCCCAAGTCCATCAAAGGATACAAGGAAAATCAACCAACACACCTCAACGCCGGAGAATAGTTTTTCGCGATCTTAGACAGGAGAGACATCGCTTCCAATCTCAGCAGGCTCCTGCTCGCATCATCTGGTCGAGAAGCAATTAAGAGCAGCTCTTCAACAAACGACCGCTTGCTCAGGGAAACCGTTCCGCAAAGAATAGTGATATGAGCGACTTCAATGACACTGTCCACATTGCTCGTGGACGCCATCCATTCCAAAATAGCTGGAATTGTTTCTTGGATATTGAGCAGAGCCGAAAAGCAGGAGAGACTCGCCATCCGCACGCTGTGATCTACGCACGCACAATGGTTGCATTAGAGTTCCTACCACTCCAAATGCATATGGATCTGATTCGTGGTCGCACCTGAAGAAGATGCTGCTGCATACAGACTCGACGCTAGTGCGTTCAAAATCTCGCCAAGGTTGGGTTTGAAGTCGCTCTTGTCGAGCAGCACAGCTACATTTGCATACGGGCAATGCTGGATCACAGACGCTGCGGTCTGTCATTGGCAAATGCATACCGTCACTACAACCTTCCTCAGCAGATCGCTATTGGCTTGACCAAACACATACCTTCAGTGTTTGCGCGAGCGGCGCACCATCTTTCTCATTCTGGATGCAATATACCAGAGTCACGTGGACTTGGTAGAGCATCAGAGATATACGTTTCGGCATCGACGCGAAAGAAGTGGAAGGAGCCACAACAGTCGAGGCATGTCGGAAATATTGCTTTAACGGGATTTTCTCCCAAAACGCGTCCAGGAATTTTGCTGCAGCGATTCGAACCTTTTCGCACGGATCGGCAATCAGCAGCGTCAGCACGGACGGAGCATTGTTGTACAGTGTCATGAACGGCGTTGTCTGCTCCGGAAGATATAGCCCAACAGATGATGTGATGGTCTTTGGAAAGTGCTGGGCAATAGACTCCAACGTGGACAGCACAGTGATTCGCAAGCGTGCCAGCAGTCCCCTGCGATCGAAGCCACACACACATACCCCACAAGCTCGTCAGGCATGACCGATCCGAAAAAGGACACAAATGTTGCAAAACTTACTCTCCAACCTGGCGTCCACCACTTCCGCCACCATCTGAGCCGCAAATCGAGGAGTCGGAATCCGAAGGTGGTAGCTCAGGCTCATACGAGAACACAAAGTCGTCGCGCTCGTGCTTCAAGATCAGTCCGTATCCGACGACTTGCCGCATTGAGTTCAATAAACTCGGCAGAATCGCTTCGATCCGGTCGGAAAGACGCTCGAAATTGGCGTTAATGATCGTGTAAATGCACTTCATACTGCAGGTGCAAGCTTTCACGAGGATTCTGTCGTCTTGTCCTTTCGTCAAGCTCAGCGACTGTTGCCGAAAGTTCTCCACAACCATGCGCAGCAGCGATGCGAAATACTGAAACACTTCCGGCGTTTTCGCTGCGTACGTGCATATGTTGGAAACACAGCTCGTCGCTGCATACCTTGCTTCAATGTCAACACCTGATGGGTCCAGGTGCCGCAACAGGACGCTGATGAGTTGCTCCAAGTTATGCGTTGCGCGATCGGCATTGTCGTGCAAAATAAGCCCCAGTGCGCGAATCGTGTTTGCAGTGTACCAACTGGGGCAAATTTTGAGGAAGTTCAAGAAAAACTCCATGACGAGCTGCAACTGCTCCGACGTAAACAGCACTTTCTCTTTCATGCTGCACTTCTGCACAAATCGCATGAACTCCGAGCACAAAAGCCCCGAGCTCAACGGCAGAAGCTGCACCAACGATGCTATCATACCCGCAACCTCCTGCTCGCAAAACGCCAGCAAACCAACAAATCGTTTCAGATTTCACGAGTGAATTGCACATAATCGCACAATCGTACCTCTCCCCGGATCCGCGAGTTCGGAAGCGCGATGCTCAATAGCTGCTTCAAAATGTCTTCCAGCTCCACTGATGTGAGCTTCATCTCAGCGATGTCTGCATCCACACGCTCTCGTATCGTCGTCCACGTTTTCCGGTCTCTGCGCTGCACCCCAAGGTTCCAGGTTGCCGCAGTCGCATTGCCCATCCCGATGCTCATATTGGACGACAAGCCAGTCGAAGCCGCTGATGGATGCGCGTGTGTCGGACTCATCGCGATTCTCTCAGTGGATCGCAGCGCTCCGTAAAAGTCGCGCATATCTTGCCGAAGCAATGGATACCCTTGCTTCTACTCACGGTTGGCGAGCACACTGGGTTCAAGTCGCCTTTCAATCTGGCAGTTAAAAGATAGCACGTGTTTGAAGAAGAAGAAGAAGAAATGCCAAAAGGTCACGAACGAGCGAACAGGACTCGTATACACAGACTGAGTCACTCCCAGTCACCCCGTGTCGCCCAGCACTCTCGACCTGTCGCACGAAGGGTTTAAACTGACAGATCGCGACCTTCTCGTTGCAAAATACTGGATCCTTTCTTTGCGCAAATGGCGATTCGCTTCCGAGTCGGGGGAGCACTCGCAGAGAGTGCACACAGCCCAACTGACCTCTGTGTGCTTCCGGTACACGCAGCGATGCCACCGAGTCTCACACGCACGCACGTGTGCGGTCGTCCTGGAAATGGTGCTTTGTTTTTCTGGGCATTCGCGGTGCATTTTTGGTCCCGCACTCCACAACCCCGTATCCAAAAACACGACCATCACTCTGTAAGGAAAAAAGAGCAGAAAGCATCGCGTCCCGAATTACTCCCTCATTTGAGATCCGCAGATTCGGGACAAAAGGGATCAGTGTCGTTCAAAACACGCTCGTTTGCTGTCTGCATTTTGCTGGCATCCGTATCCGCGAAATGGCGATGCTGCGTTGGAGAGCGCTCTTGAAGGTGGCGCTGTGGACCGTCGGCATGCAGGTGTACTGCGCGCCGCTGCGCGTGCTGGAGCACGACTACTCGTGCTACTACGGTCAGCGGGAGCACTGCAGCGCGCATCCACAACAGCAAAGCCAGGACCGGTTTCAGCAGTATCAAGATGTGATGTTTCTCCGGATGTGGGTGACGTTTGCGCTGACGCTGTATGCGTTGAGTGATGTAGTATCCAAGCAAGTGGTGCTAGGTGCGTAGGGATGCGCTCCTGTCTGTATCCACAGGTCTGTGCATGCATAGTTCGTGTAATGCGTGTGCGGTGGTGTGTATGCTGTAGTGTCGTGTCTCCATGCATCGATCCATTTTGCGCGCTCGATCTCGGAAGCGCCACCGATTGTTGCGATGCCATCTTCGCCGCTGCTGGACGTCTTGTATTACTGGAGGGAAAACAGCATTGAGTCGTGCGTGTACGAGTACGCCACGCTGGTCTCGTTTGCATTGCTTCTGCGCTGCGTGCTGTTCCCTCCACCGTCGGCACTTTTGACCTTCCAAAGACACAGGTAAAGCGTCCGCTGTGGGTGCGTCGTGAGCTCGCTTTGGTGCTAACTGGCGACTCGTGCTCTACCTGCTTGCTGCTCTAGTCACCACTTGAAGGAGTTTTTCAATGCGCATGACAAGCAGTTCGTGCCGCTGGTTGATCGCCTGCTGGAAGAGTACACTGGTCACGAGCGACTGCTCTACGCTCGCATCCGCCGCCTCTATCGTGAAAAGACGACTCCAGCAGCACACTTGAAAACGCCTTAGAACCCAGCATTCACCGAAGACGCAACGGAAAAGGCAAGTCGCTTCGTTTTCAGTCAGGATTGTTGTTATTAGAGTATAAAATGTGTAAGTATATCGGAGAGGAACCCCATGCGTGAACGTAGCTCCTCCCAAAAAAACAAAGAAGGATGCGAGCAAAATAAAGACCTAAAATGACACCAACGCTTCTTTTCTCTATGCTTAACGGGAGTACGTGGAGCCGTTGCCACGCTTGCCCGAGTTCTGCCACTTGGCGAGCTTGACAAACGGTTTGCGATCGGCTTCGCCTGCACGGGCTTTCTTGTTGAGCGGACGTTGCGACAACTTGGTGGCACGGCGGACGGCTTCCTGGGTCTTCTCGCTTGGGAAACCAGCTTGGTCTCTTGGCGTAACGAGCGACGCCGAGCGGTTGCGAGACTTCGAGCGAGCCACCGATTTGGAGCGCGCGCGAACGCGGAAATCTGTCTCGACGTCCTCCATGTCGACGTCCATCTCTTCACGGTCACGCTTGCGGCCACGGATGTCGTCGCCAGCCTTTCGCTTCGCGGCGACGGCTTCGGCGTGCTTCATGTGGCTCGTGTCGACGCCAAGGTCTTCGAGCTCCTTCTTTGTGTCTGTTAACGAGCGCATCTTCGCGAGCGCCTTGCGAGGCAGCACGGAGCGGTTCTTGTTCTTGTTCATACGGTGGTCCGCCACCATAATCGACTTCTTCTTGCGGATACGGTTCAGTTTGTCCTTCTGCTCGTCGTCCAAGTCACTGACCTCGTCCTCTTCCATGTCCAACGGAGCATTGGCCATGGCTTCGTCTTCTTCCTTCTCCAACGCATCCAAGCGCTTGAGGATATCCGGGTCGATGAAGTCGGCAATGTTCTTGCCGTTCCAGATCTCTGGGATCGTGTCCTTGGTCCAGTCGTCGTCCTTGAGCATACCCTTGTAGTGTTCTCGGAAGTCGAACGAGTACACGCCAGCACCGCCGTTGGCGTTCATCAAGTCCTTCTGCAGCACACGCGGTGGAGGGATGTACCCCGTCTCACGCGCTTCAATCACACTCGCTGGGATCGTGATCTCACGCTTCACGCCATCACGCGCCACAGGGACAGCGACACTCAAACGGTTCAGCACGTCGGCGACCTTGTTGCCCTTGACCTTCGAGTTCACGCGGTGCGATAGCAGTTCGTCACACGCGTAGTTCTTCACGGCCGACACGTTCTCTTCCGAGTGGTTCGACATGGTGAAAAACTTGGCCTTGGTCTCACTCACGGCATTGTTGATCATCGTCTGGTGGGCTTCCGACAACTCTTCAAACTTCGTCTGATCGATCTTGTTCGCAACAAGCACCAAGGGCTTGTTCGCGAAAAGCGGACGGATGTTCTGGAACAAACTCAACTGCTGCTCAATCGTGAACCCACATTGCTCCGAAATGTCCATGAAGAACAAGATCGACGCCTGCAAGTGAGCAAGAGCTGTGACGGCCTGCATTTCAATCGTGTTGCGCTCCTCCAACGCGTGGTCGAGGATACCTGGGGTATCAATCACTTGCCAGCGCAGGTATTTGTAGTCCAAGTGACCGACGTACAGAGCCTTGGTCGTGAAAGCGTACGGTTGCACATCGACGTCGGCGCGAGTGACCTTGTTCATGAAACTGGATTTACCGACGTTCGGGAAACCGGTGACCAAGAGCGTTCGCGTGTTTGGGTCAATCGACGGCAGACGCGACAAGTGCTTGCGCACTTCTTCCAAGTACTCCAACGACGCCTTCTGCTTCTTGAGCAGAGTGCACATACGACCGAGCGCGGCACGCTTCAACTGTTTGCATCGGTACAGCGAGTCGCCGTACTTGATCATGCGCACGTAATCCTTCGCAATGTTATCGATCAACGCACGCGCCGTGTTGACTTGACCCAGCGCCAGCTTGTAGTGATCGCGATCGTACAAGATATTGATCAAATCGGCGTAGAAAGGATGCAAGTCATCGAGACGAGGGAAGTCGTCAATGATCTGACTCAGCTTCTCTTGGCACGTCTGCTGCGTGAACTTGACCTTGCGCATGTAAAACGCACGGATGCGCGAGATCGCATAGGTTGGGTGGATCACCGTCGGCGTCTTGCGCTGCGTGCGCGTGAGCACGATGTCGATGAAGTCCGACGCCGACGGCACGGTTTGAATCTTCTTAAAGTTGTACACGACCATGATTGCTGTAGCGGTGGGTGCTGCGGCGGTCGAGACGCGGTTGTTGCGGAGTTCCGGTTTCTCTTCCCAGCGTCCTGAAACACACACAATGCGCTGTTGTGGCGGATGGCGAGCGAGGACGAGAGAGGCGAAGGTGAGCGAGCGTGCAGGTCACGCCAAGCAAACTGTCCGCCTTTTCAAGCTGTGTCTGTGACCACCAATACTTAACTTTGGTTGGTTCTCAACCAATGGAACGAAAAGGTATTTTGGTTCGCAGCGGTACCATGTACCGAGCGACTAGATTTATGTGGCCAACGTAAGAGCGAGCATCCGGCTCGGCTCGTCGGCTCGCATCGGCTCGATCAGAGGAGTCCTGTAATCGGGAGGAATGGTTCAGACGACGTTCGCGCAACTTTTGAGTTTCTTCAGGATGGCGCAAGTAAAACAGATGGGAAAATATGATCTGGTTGACTGGAATCCAGATGGGGGAAATGCGTCTTCGGTCAGGGGAAAACGCGGTGCAGCAGCACAAGCGCATGCTAAAGTGAAGATCCACAGGACAGTCTCCTAGCACCAGTGCGTGCTCGGATGCACATTGATGTCGGTCAACCCTTGTTCCCGATGCCTCGATACTCGTTGTCGCAGCGATCGTTGACGCGTGTACCTGCAGTTCTTGCGCCACCGTAGGTACAGTCAGATGTCCCCACAGCGTCAACAAAAACAATGCGCTGCTGTTCCACTGGCGCTTTTTTTGTCTTGCTTGCTCGCCACTTGCGCCTCTCCCTTTGGTTGACAGGTTTCGTCGACTTTGCGCTTGTTTCGTCGCCAGATCCAGACCAAGTCGACGCGTTGCATCTCCAATAATAGACCGCCTTGTGCTCGAGCTGCTCCCGACACATTTTTTATCCCGCCGCATCCTTGTGCACTCTGCCACCCTAATGTAAAAGCCGCCCCCCACTCTCCCAATTCGAACATTGCCTTACACTTGCCGCAGTTGTGGTAACGGATCCTCCGATCGATCGTTGTCCTGTGATTCGACAGTGTGGATATTCGCTCTTTTTTCCCTTCCCCATCATCATCATCATCAGCAGCAGCAGTCGCGATCGTAGTAGTAGTAGCTGTACATCAGGATGTGGACGGTGTTATTCGGCGAGCATGATGCGACTCCTGCCGTCGTGGACAACAAGGAACGCCCTCTGGACCACGACGACGGCGACGACGGCGACTACGACGAAGAGGACGGCGACCACCACGAGAATCAGCAGCCGTCCCCGCGCTACAAGCCTTCTCCGCATCTCCCCCACCACCCCGCGAAAGGGCAGCGGCTGTCGACAGTGTCCACTGCGGCGTCGTCGCCGCCACCGTCGCCCTCCTCGCACACGGACGCGATGCGGTTTTCCTCCGAGTCCGCGTCGACGATAAGAGGCTCCGAGTCGTCGTCTTTGCCGCCGTCACCGCCGACGTCCCAGTCGCGTCGCGCGTCGGGTTCGTCCGCGGCGGTCGCTGCAGCGCCTCCCCTGTCGTCGTCGAGACGTGGCTCGCGTGGACGCAACTACGAGGAAGATGACGACGCGCAGCAGACGCCCATGGCGATGCTGTTGCGCCGCATGAACCAGCTCATGCTGCAAGTCGGCGAGCACGAGTTCGAGAAGAAGACGCTCGTCAATGGCGTAAGTTTCTTTTTCGCTCATTTTTCTGTTAGGATCACATGAGTTTGCTTTTGTTAACTGCGTGGCTCTCTTCCCGACTGTTGCCCATGCTCCGTCGTAGATGGAAAAAGACCGTGAACGTTTGACGGCACAGAACAAGAAATTGGAGCGCGAGATCGAAGATCTCAAAGATCAGAATGTGCAGTTGCAGTACAAACTCGAGTTCACGACCGAGCCGATGCTCATGGAGCAGCTGCAGGATGTGACCGACATGCGCGATGCGCTCAGCAGTGTGAAAGTCCAATTGGAAAAGGAAATTAGCGAAAAGGACAAAGAGATTGCCGCGTGCAAGGCAGAACTGGACACCGCGATTGCCGCGAAAGAGCAAGAGATCCAGCAGATCCGCGCGCAGTATCTGGAAGAGATCGAGCAACTGGAAGTGGAACGCGACGAATTCGAGAACCGCGCAGCGAATGCCGCGAGATTGGCCGAGAAAGACGCGGAAACGAAATACTTGGGTCAGCTCGAAGAAAAAGATGCATCCTTAGCATCGCTAGGCGAACTTCGAGTCAATTTGGAGAGCTCATTACAGGAAAAAGATCGTTTGATCGAGGAGTTGCAGGTCGATCGCGAGGTGGCTGCGCAGCAGAAGCATGCTGAAATTGCACAGCTGCATGGAGATCTGGAGACGGCGCGCCAGAAAGGGGAGCAAGAACTGGAGGCGCTGAAGCGACTTTTCGAGGGGACAGTCGGAGATCGAGAAGAAGAGCTGCGCCGCGTGCGTGCTGATTTGCTGGAAAAAAGCGATACTGCTGAGAACCAATTGCGCGAGCGCATCGAGGAGCTTGAAATGCAAGTCAGCGACTCGGAAGCCATGGTCGCTCAAATGACCCAAGAAATCGGCGACTACAAGGAGGATTGCGTGCAGCTGTGGAAGACCAACGAAGATCTCAAGCAGCAGATCGCCCTTGCTTCTGCTGAAGCGATGCTTCGAGATGCGGAGCTGCGGGAAAATGCGCTGTCGGGTCAGACTGCTCTCGTAGACAAGGTGAACGAACTTGAGTACGAGCTTAAAGTCATGCAGGAGCAGCTGAACGAGAAAACCCAGGAAATGGTCAGGCTTCAAGCTGAAAGCCGTCCAGTTGAGCAGCCGGCTCATGGCACTCCAGTTGACAAGTACGTTGTGTCTTCTTCTTTTATGATGCATCAAGAAGCTGTCTGCTCCAAGATGGGATTGACTGACGGACGTTTTGTGTTTCATGCAGGCAACAATGGAAAGGAGGGGCAATTCGAGTCTTAACAGATCAGGTGGCTGCTGCTCAGCGTGAGCTATCGGATGCCATGGATCTCAATCTCCACTTAAACAACCGCAACACCTGGTTGGAAGAGCAATACAAGCTGCTATCTGCGGGTGCTGCACGTCCCGCCGCAAAGGATTCCCAGCGACACGAGATTCGCGAGCTCGAGCAGCAGTTGTTCGAGAAACAGCGCCTCCTTCAAAGTTTAGAAGGAAAGCACGAGTCCCTGTTAGCTCAATTTGACCAGCTTCAAGCTGCTCACGCTGGTTTGCTCAGTTCCAGCAATGGAGCTCAGGAACAGCTTCATCGCCTTACTCAAGACTGCCAGACACTTAACCAAGAGGTGTTTGAACTAAGAAGCTCAAACAGCGCGCTGGTCCAAGAAATCGAAAGCCTCAGGAGCGTTCCTGCTGTCACGGATAACTCGGATGAGCTGTATGCGCTCCAACACACGGTATCCCAGTTGCAAGCTGAGCACAGTGCAGCTTTGAGAGACCTAGAGGACAGTAAAGCAGCGCATGCTGATGCTCTGCTGGACTTGGAATCCGCTCAGAATGCGGAGCAAGGGCTGAGAGCTGTGAATGATGCATTGGCGAGGGAGGTTGAAGATTCCAAAACTGCGAGCTCTCTGTTTGCTGAAAGTCGAAGCGTTCAGAATGATTTGGAAGTCGAGCTTTCCGCGCTCAAGGACACCAATGGCGCTTTACAACAAGAGCTTGAATCCGTGAAGGCATCCTACTCGGAAGCTGCGTACTACGCCGAGCAGTTCCGTGCTGTCGAGTACGAGCTGCATGGGCTGAGAGACACTCATGAAAAACTGCTTGGTGAGTTTAGCGCCGTCCAAGGATCTTATTCTTCCGTTCTGAAGGAAAACGAGGAGTTGACGAGACTCGTGAGCGACCGTGAAAGCGTGGATGCTCAGCAAACGTCGACTTTGGCTGCCGAACGAGAGAGTTTGCTTCTCCAGCTGTCTTCATCACAAGCGATGACTACCGAGTCTGAGGCGAAACGCAAGGAGTTGCAGGAACGCTGTGAGGTGCAGGCGTCGAAGATCACCTCACTCGAGCAGCAAGTGAAGAACCTGCAAGAGTCGTCTCAAGACAGTATGGAGGCAACTTATGAAGCTGAGACGAAATACGAGGAAGCATTGCTTGACTTGGATGTGGTCCGCAATCAATTGCAAGCCAAGACCGATGAGTGTGCGCAGCTGCAACAAGCTCTTGACAACGCCACCCAGTCAGCGCAAAGCGCCGCTAGTGCCCATGCGGATCTTGAGCGCGCGAGACACGAGATTGCCGAGTTGGGTAGCCGAGTTGAGCACCTGGCATCTGTTGAGCAGTATCTAAACTCACAAGTCCACCAGTTCACTGCAGCCAATGAGCATCTCTCTGCCGAGATCTATAGTGTCAAATCGGAGCGACAGGCTGTTGAGCAAGAGCTGAGCGAGCTGAAGGCATCCGTTTCTCGACAGCAGCGTGAACTGGAGCAGCGATTCAAAGACGCATCCGATCGAGCCCAATTGGCAGAGTCTGCTGGCGTCGAGCTCCAGAGAGAGAATGATGAGATCTCAACGATGCTTGACACTGATCGCGTTAGGATCGGCCAGTTGGAGCGAGAAATTGAGACCACTCGCGCGGAACACGACAAATCGCTTGCTCAGCTCGAATCATTAACGAAGAAGAATCTGTCCTTGCGCTCTGAGATTGAAAGCTCGCGGGAGGATGCGGAACTGAAGGAAGAAGCTGCCCAGTCTCTTTTGGATAACTTTAAGGCGGCGCAAAGGGATTTGAAGGCTGAGGTGGCAAAGCTGAGTCAGGTTGTGCAATCAAAGGATGCGGAACTGGCGGCAGTCGCTGGTCAAACCCAAGGAGAGATTCAGCAACTTCAAAATGTGGTGGCCACGTACAAGGAAGAGAAGAGCCGCATGGTGTCGGAACTCAATCAGCTGCGCGCAGACGTGGAACAGCTCCGTGCTGCGGAAAGTGAGCACAACTTTGAGAAAAGCACCTTCGCAGCCGAGAGCAACAGCTACAGACACGAAGTGGAGCGGATGCAGCACTTGCTGCAGCAAGCTGAGCAGGAGAAGAGCGCACTCGAGAGCCAAGCATCGTACGCTCACTCGCTGGAAGAAGAAAAGAATCGTGCCGTCTTCCAGCTCCAGCAGGTGGAGCAACTCAACCGACAGTTAGAAGAGACGAATAGAGAGCTAGAGAGCACAGTGGAGAAATCCAAGCTGTTCTGCGAAAACCTCTCCCTTCGCTGCGAAGAGAAAACCTTGCAGTCGCAGGAGTATGCGAAGAAAATCGAAGACGAGTTGCAAGATGAGATTTATCGGCTCAAGCGCGCAAACGAGTCACTGCAGCAGGAGATTGAGAAGTTCGCTCAAAACCGATTCCGCGAGGCGAGCTCCGAGGAAGAATTGCACCTCCACATTGCAGAGCTTCAAGCCGAGAACAACGTCTTGGCTGCGCGTGCCCATCGATTAACACAGCAGCTTTCTCAGTTCACAGAGGTCGCTGAAGAGGACCGCTTAGCAGACAGTCAGAGCCAGACCCCGGACCTGTGGGAGCTGCTTTCGTCGGGCATGGAGCAATTGAAGGCAGATTTGGAACTCGCGAGTAAATACGCTGCTAGCATCGACGCCAACGGACTCGAGGTGGTCGACGGCGACGAAGCACTAGCGATCGCGTCGTAACGAGTTGGTGTGTTGGGTGCTTCTCTGCATCTTGGCATCGTTATAATAAACGAGGTTTGTGCCTTCGATATCTTTGCTGGTTGGAATGTGTTCTTTGCTCGCGTGATTATCGCGCTTCTTCCTTGCCTCCTTATCCTGGGCTCGGGATTGCGTTTCTCTTGAGATCCAACTGAAGTATTTATGCCGAAAGAACCCATCGCCATCTTATGCACACGTCAAAATGGTATTTATACCTCTCGCTATTTCTGTGCAGCAAACGACAAATGATGGCAATCGATCCTGGCGACGTGGTCTGCAGCTCCAGTCTTTGCTTGTTCGAGCGTCTCCATTCCATCCGCCTCCGAAGGTGCTCCTTTGCAACCTTCAAAGCTGCCAACGTAGTTCAAGCGCAGCGAGAAATCTGCAACCATGTCGACGTCGCTTGCGGTGATGGAAGGTCCGAAAAGCAAGTTGGTCGAAGCGAAGCAGGTACCCGCGTCTCTGTATGCCTGTTCGTTGCCAAAATCTGATCGCTCACTGCTACTCGCCGTGGACACTTGTGTAGCGCCGCCAAGAAGCTTCAAAGGATGCATTGCTGCTGAGAAACCGCATCGCGTTGCTCAAAGCCGAAGAAGAGAAAGCGTGGAAGAAAATCGAGCAAACCCGCAAGCGTGCCGCCGAATTGCTGAGACTACGGGAAAACAACGATCGCTCCCAGTTCGAGCTGCGGGAGTTGGCGCAACTGGCGGAGAAGGAGTTGCAGACGTCGATCCTCGCAAAGCGGGAGCTCGTGCTCGGCATTGACAGTATTCAAAAGAAGAAAGAGTTGGGCATGCAGATCACGGAAGCACGTCGCTGCGAGGCGTTGCAGCTGAAAGAGGAGAAGCAGAAGTGGAAAGAGTTCACCGAGAAAAAGAAAAAAGAAGAGCTCATGGACGCGATCAAGCGAAAAGAAGAGATCGCGATGCAGAAAGAGGCGCTGAAAACGAAGAAACTCATCCACAAGCAAGAGATTGAAAAGATGACCAAAGAGCGGGCGATGGAGAAAGTGCGCGCGGAAGAAGATCTCATCCGCAAGCGCGAGACGGAAGTGCAGGAAATGGAACGCATGGAACTCGAATTGATTCAACGGCTGCGCAACACACAGCACCTTCAGAAGCAGGCTTTCGAAGAGCTGGAGGCAGCCTTGACCGGGACTGGCAATGGCCACCAGAGTCCAGGCAAAGAGCAGCTAAGTCCAAAGCAGCAGCACTAGTCACGAGGAGCCGTATCGCCATCTAATTATTCTCGCTAGCAAATATGAGCCGTTCCCTCATCAATGTTCGCTCGCTTCAGAATAGCTGGACTCGGGGTTCTTGACACAATTCTCTTCATTGAGCAAAGAGTGCACAGCAGTCCGAAGATCTTCTTGGAGCTTCTGGTTGTAGGAGTCGACTTGCAGTTCCTCTTCATCCTGTAGTCCACTCTCCAGTAAAACTGCCAGTTCACGGTGCATCATTTCTGTAGACGACGGAGCTCCATCACCACCGCTCTGACGTGATTCCATCACAGCGACGACAGCGAGCCACTGATGAAGGAGAAATGAGCGCCAGAACACTAGCGTATCCTGCTCTTCTGTAGCCAACTCGCCCATGTCAGGTGGAGCTTTCGGATCAATGAACCCGCTGGGGAAAAACAAGGATACCACGCCAAACTTGAAACCAGCTGGAGAGCGATCTGAGCGATCAGCTCCGCAGCTACCTGGCAGTTGCTCAGCGAGGGCAAGCTCAAACACTTCTCGCATCCGCTCCAATCCACTGAGCAAATACCCACAGATCGCATCCAATAGGAACTGCAGCAAGCACTGACTTACCCCCATGATCGTAGTCAAAGGTGCACTGCTAGCAGCACCAATGACATCACCGGCTCCAGGAGCTGGGTCTAGCAGGTAGGCGAAGTAGTTCTTGTCCATGAGCAACTCTTGTGCTTCTATTACGTCGGTCTCGTAGATCTCGCCAAACCACAAACCATTCTCTCGACAAAGAGAAAACAGGTTGTCCCAAAACTGCTCTGCTCGATTCCTCAAATTGATTGCATCTGCACTTTCAGATTGCTGGTGGAACTCCAGACTCGACAGCGTTTGGACATCGTAGCGATGCTTGTGCTGATCCATCAGGTGAGCGAAGAGCTCTTGTGTTTCTCTTGGAGCGCAAGTCCTCCATGACGAAATACCTGCAACAGCATTGCCTCCGCGTCCACCATCGTCTCCTCGGACGACATGCTTCGAGAACACTGGATGGCGGCAATTTAGTTCATTCATCACCCCAAGAACGCACCGAGCCAAACGATTCGGCATCGACAGCGAAGATGACGAAGCAACACCAGCTCCAACGAATCGACTGGCTTTTTCTGCGAGCGCAAAATTGTTTGACTGCAGCGATCTGCGGATGATGTCTAGAAAGACGCTGCTCGGAACAGACGACTCCGCTTCTTCAGCAGGAACACCAGATAGATCCGCACACGCTTTCCCAAAATCGACGCTTTGCTGCTTAAGAGATGCCAATATTTCCAGCGCAGTTTCGAAAGCGCCAATATCGCCAGTTTGCACTAGCGCGTACATCGCACGAGAAGATGCGGACGCACTCCCGATCGATAAATACATCCGTGCAGCTTCTCCAAACTGCTGCTTCTTCTCGAGATAGGATGCATACTGCAGCGTTACTTCATTCGCCAACGGGTCTTGCCGTCCAAGCCGCGAGTGAATCAATGCGATGGCTTCCTTGTACGCATTACCGCTCGCAAGACACTTAGCAGCAGCCCTAGCTTTGCCTATACTCAAGAAATGCAAAGCTATATTCGCAAGAGATCAAATGAGTGCGTTGGAACAGATCTCCATCCGATTGGTCGACGGTATGCCATAAAGAAAAGCAAGCACCCATACCTGCATTTTTTTTGTCGCCTTGTGCGTCCAGTTGATGCGCATACACATTGGTAGCTTCTCGCCAGACGTCCATACCAGCCATGGGTGCGAATGCTAGCCACGATGCATTCAGCGCGCCTTCTTTCGCTACCACACGCAGCGCTTCGCCGATTTTGCCTTGCAGCAGATATACCTGCGCCAAGTGTTCCCAATCCTGTTCCTTTTCGTACTCATTCTCTTCGAGCGCATAATCCGAGGGAGCTTGCAGCTTGTGATCAGCTTTTGATGGCTTCTCATCTTGTCCTGCGCGTGCTTTCTCATTGGATGAGA
This sequence comes from Globisporangium heterothallicum, assembly GCA_023334155.1. Lineage (NCBI taxonomy): Eukaryota > Oomycota > Peronosporomycetes > Pythiales > Pythiaceae > Globisporangium > Globisporangium heterothallicum. The sequence continues at coordinate 45,296 of JAASGH010000020.1, read as the reverse complement.
TCAGGTGTCGGCAAAACCGAAGACTTTCATCCAGATTGATCCGAGTTTCCGGGTGGAAAATTGCAGCCTTGGTTTTCTTCTTCTTTGCTTTGGTTGCTTTTTTGGATGCATGGGGTTGATGGTCCAAGCCACCAGTCTTCAGAGCAGATTTCATTTGGTTCCCATCCGCTTCGTTTCCAGCGCGAGGATGAACAGTTTCGGCGCTACTCTCTGTGCCAATGCGCTGGTTTGATCTCCCATTCTTGTCCACAACGAGCTGCGGTTTTACTAAATCCGTCGTCTCTTTCTGCTCACGATAATCCCAAATCCGGATTGATTGATCTTCGCCCCCACTAGCTAAAACGAAATGATCAATCCAATCGACGGTGAGCACCCGGCCAAAGTGGTGGCGAAAGCAGCTCAGGCGTGTATGGGATTCAATATGCCAAACCTGAACAGTTCCATCATTTGAGCTCGATGCTAGAGTAGTCAGCGAACCACTAGTCTCGTCTTCGTGGAAACTCCAGCGAAGACTCGTGATGGCGCCATTGTGGCCAGTAAAAGCTCCGACTATTTGCTCATTGAATCCTGCGCGCTTCTTAAGACCGCTCGTTTCTTCAGTCGTGCCATGGACATTGAAAACGAGAATCTTCCCGTCCTGGCTGCCGGCAGCGAGAAAACTTGGTCTCGACGGACTCCATGCTAAGCGCGTCACTCTCTGCTCATGTTCGTGGAATTTTTGCACCGACTCAAATGCATCGACTGTGCCTCCCGAGCTAGCACCAGTGGAAGAGAGCAACTCCACAACACCATTTCCACGTCCGACCGCCAAGTATTCGCAATGTGGATCCCAGGCAAAACACGAACACACCAACTCCACCTCCCTTGATGCTGCATCAGCCTTTTCCGCGTCGGACTCCAGTATGTGACTCGTTCTGTCTTGACTCCACAGTGATATCTGCGACTCGCTTCCTTTCCTTTGCGTTCCTCCGTCCTGATCCGCTAGAGCGTCTTCGAGACTACGCCCATCGGCTTGCGCGTTCTCCAAAGCCAGCATCGCTTCGACAAATGCATTTTTGTCACTTCCATTCGAGCGCTTTGGCTTCAGCTGCCTTCTTCTCCACTGGAGATCTTGCACCTGACTGGAGTGAGAGGATTTAAACCGAGTATTTCTCTTGCTCTCAATATCAAAGAGTCCGATCTGGCCATCTTCCGTCCCATACGCGAGAATCGACTTCTGGAAAGGATTCCAAGCGATACAAGTGACCTTGCTTTGCAAACCTTTCCAGAGTAAATCGGCGTGATAGGGATTCTTCCCAGCAGGTTTAGGAGATACATTCCACAATCGAATCGTCTGATCCCCAACTCCAGCTGCGACAATCTCGTTGCCTGCATTGTAGGAAAGTCCATACACATGCCCGCCAAGTCCTAAGAGCATATCCCAACAGGTCAGTGTGGGGCTGCTTGTCGATCCCTCTTTCCACACGCGGAGTTCGCGATCTAGGGATACCGACATCATCGACGGGGCTGAAGCGAGTTTGCTCTCCGGTACACCTACTGCAGGCGACAGTGACACGATATTGAACAGCAATCGGCTATGTCCATTCTTGAAAACAGTCGGCTTGCACACTTGCGACTTCGTTTTGCTCACAGTGTCTTGGACAGTCCACTCCCACTGAAACAAATTGCCATCAAACGATCCTGACCAAAGACGAAGTTGGCTCGATTTCTGCGCACCATAACTCCATGCAATCGGCAACCACAGTCGCTTAGCTTGGTTGTACGATGAAGCCTGTTTCCCCTTTGGTAACGCCAACACCTTCGCTAAAATGGGCTCGTCTTCTGCCAGTACCTTCCACACCTTAATGGTTCGATCCCGAGACGACGATGCAAGCCAAACGCCATCATCTGAGGTGTCTTCCTCGAGATTGCCGCTAGTTCGAACAGCAGAGGGCAGCTTCCACACAACACTCTGGACTTCCTGGTCGTGACCGTCGAGACGATGGCGAATGTTACCTTGCAGCGCATCAACGATACAGAGAACTCCGCTTCGATACCCGACTGCTACGAGCGCTTTGTCGTGCGGTGCCATCTCCATTGCAAACACGCCATCACCTGCAATTGGCGTGCATATCGCCACTTTCGCTCTACGCCATACAAGGACGCACAGGTTAGTTTGGTCGGCTTGAAGCACGTCAAGACTGCAAATGCTGTAAGCCCATAAAACAACAACTACTCGTACTCATCGCGCTTCCAGGTACTGATCCGACCTTGACGGTCTCCAGCGACGACAAACGTTGGATCCAACGCGGACGACGCTGCCACTGCCATCACTTCGACACCGTGCTTGCGATGCTGCTCGACCAGTGTCAGCGACGCGACGTCCCAAACTTGCAAGCTCCCTTCTTCTCCGCCGCAGAGCAACCGCAGAGCGCCATCCGTGTCCTTGAGAAACTGCAATGCCGTCACGCGCTGATCTTTCTTTCCTCGCTTGAGATGGGCAAAAAACCGCGCACTGCTGTTGCCCTTGGTCGCATTGGTGGGCGGTTCGTCGCCACCGTCATTGGCGAGTGCAACCTTTTTTCAAAGCGCGACCGCAACACTGTTATACATTCCGTGCTGCCGAGAGAGCACTGACTGCGACAATGAATGCAAAATGCAACAAGCACCGACTGTACCTGGTAAAGGAAGATACTGTCTTTCGCGCCAAATGCAAACAGCAATCCATACGTCTCGCTGTACCCCCAATCGCAGATCTGTACCCAAATCCAGGCATACACCAGTGAATGCATGAAGTCAGAAATATGCATCCTGTCCAGCTGCGTCGCGTTTTACAACCATGCAATGCACCAACTCGAGCTCGGTTTGCGTACCTTGGAACAGTACCAGTTTGCCGACGCTGGCAGCACGCGCAGATGCGCTCTGCCGAGGTCGACAAGCTCGCCGTATCCGTCTTGCGCTGCGTGCGCCATGCCATTCGCGTGCACCCCAGTTCCTCCAACAACCAATGCGTCCATGGTTATCGCCGTAATTTCGGTTTGGCAGATTCGCTTTTGAGTGCAGGAGCGTTTGTCTGGAGAGGAAATGTAGACTTGCTCACTTTCAAGTTCAGATTGAGTATATTCATGGCAACACTTTCAGGATGGACAGAGTTTTGATTGTTCATCCTGCGAGCAAGAGATGGCGCTGCAGGACATCTCGGAGAGTATGCAGCACAACGGTTCTCCCACGTTGCGAAAACTGATTCGCATGGCGCCAACGTTGATGGTTTCGCTGGACAAGAGTGCGATGCGGGCTTTTCTGTTTGTATCCATATCATTTCAAGGGGGCAAGTGCACTTTTGGTTTGAGCGTGACATCTCAAACTCTGCGACGCATGCATGTCTCTCTCTTCCGGTATCGTCGCAATTGCATCCAATAACTACAACAAAGCAAATACATTATTCGGCGTCGGCGTGATCCAGGTCAGGTCCCAAAGTTCGCGATCCTTATCGAAATTGGCAGTAGAAGCAGGAAAATGGTGTGTCGTGGGAGTCATTGCTCGCTTATTTCCGAAATTGAACAAAGTACGCAAGCCCGTACTTTTGGATTATGAACCACAAAAGAGAATAAACTCGTTTATTTCCGACAATAAGTCGACATTAATTGTAAATTAACCCTAAAGTAAACGTGAAACTGTCGAAAAGATAACCCAACCGAGTATGTTCGCGCTAATTTCCGAATGAGAAAAAGAATTTGCTGCGAACTTAAGGACCTGCTCTTACATATTTCAAGATCATTTGTTTTTGCCGATTCCGAACGAGATTTTGGACGATTTTTGCACTGACTTAATCCAACTCGACTTTTCAACGTACTATGTTATATTATATTTATGTGTTAGGGTTACAATGTATTAACCAATTATTGGTCGAAAAAGCAATAAGCGAGTCATGGATAACAAAATCCTTTTAGCCCAAACGCACGACTCGAAAGAAACAGCGTGGCGCAATAAAACGCCACAAGAGGAGAAGCTCACATATATATGAAGATGACAGCAGCAGTGCTGCCAATCGTCAATCTAAGGGATCCATAAAGACAATGCCGTGCACACTCGGAATCTCTTCTCCAGAAGTCGACTCGCAGGTGTTGCACATTGGTTTCTGCATCCGAGCGAACCCATTGGCAAATGTACCCAGTGGCAAACTGGTCTACCCTGTTTTAAAATGACATCTGCTGACAGCCGTGATTTGATAAGTTACCGATTTGTAAAACCGACACAGCAATAACGTACCGTCATGATTCGCTCTTCTTCCATCTCCCCTTTTCCAGCAAATCGGCTTCCAAAAAATCCATACAGAAATCAAGTATAGCGGTGCTCCACGAGATAAAAAAGAGGCAATGACGACATGCCACCTTCTCTCAGGACGCTGCCACTTGCTTGCTTCATTGCTCTGACCAACTCGCTGCCGTTTCCGTTCTTTTAAAGAGTGGAGGATTTTTAAATAGCTGCCTGTGACGCCATTGATGACACAGCGTTGCGAGCAGACGCGCTGCGGTGGACGTCCGTTTGGCGACCCTTCAATTGCCTGAGATGACGCACGACGAGTGAATGCGCCTCCACACAAACACATGCAACGTTTCCGAATGAAGCGACACCTTCTTCTGTCACTGCTGTACAGTAGCACCTGGATTTGATACCTTACCGCAGGATCTTTCCACCGGTAGGATCTGCAGTCAGGACGGTAGGTCGCAAGTCTTCGCTGCTTTCGTTTCATCCACTCTGTGAAATTTACTCCCAGCTGAGGCAGCAATGGGTCTGACAGTTGGAGATGTCAATAAAAACCCCAGTCCGATCATATGGCTCGGTTGCTTCTGTGAGAAATCGCTTGAACATCCCTTCAGCGTGGAAGAGTACTGTCGCTGTGCGTTGCGATATGTGTTTGCAACACGAGATATCTCGAGTGCGCATATGTATGGAGGAGCGACAGTGGCCACTCAGCGCTGTTCTCTCCATCGCTGTGACGGAGACAACACTCTGGAAGTGTGCGAGCGAAAAACGCTCGCTGAAGGTCGAGTTTCTGAATAAGTTGTTGTTGGATTCACTAAATTTACAGTTAATAGAGCACGAACCATCCATGAATTAATGGCTGCCCAGCTAGAAATACATCTTGCCCTACCCTCGCCTCTGATCTGTTGTATTTTTCTTGTGTGTCTCGTCTGTGGAGGAGGGAAAGATAAAATAAAATAGATGACCGTGCTGGTAATTTACTCGATTTCCTGCACACACAGAAAAAGGGTGCGCTTCACTTTCCACTGGAAGAACGAAAGCGTCATTTTCGGAAGCGCCAAAAGAAGAAGGAAGACGGAAAAGTGTGTCTGTCTGTCTGCGTCGCTGTCTCCTCGGTGTCCTTCTACAAACGCAGCACATCCACAGATTATATCCGCAGCTACGGCCACGATCGCAGATGGTGACCCACCCTGTGAAACAGCAGCAGCAAACGACAAAGAATGCGTACCAGGCGTTCTATGAAGAACCCGACAGGAGTCCGGTGATGGGGTACGACGGCTCCCTCGAAGAGCACGACGACGAAGAGATCGAGATGGGGCTCGCGATCGACACGCGCAACTACCAGGCGCTGCTCAAGAAGAACGCGCCGGCGAATCACAGTAGCAGCAGCAGCGGCGGCGACCGACAGCGGTATTCGTATTCACAGCCACCGCCGCGGTATTCCAGTATCCTCACCCGCGAAGGCGAATCTGCGATTCTGAGTGCGGCTGGGGATGCAGAAGAAGACGTCGTCATCGACCGAACCGTGAAAGGATTGCCGATCGAGACCCGCAACTACCAAGTGCTTCTATTTAACCAAGGTCGCGAAAAGGAGCCACCTCTTGTAGGCGTCGCGGTGAGTGCGAACCACAAGAATGCGAAATACGCACTGAACCACAGAAGTAGCAGCAACAACACGGATGGAGAAGAAGTCGACGCGGTGCTGGGACTGCCTATCAATACTGGCAACTACGCAGCGCGTGGCAAAGGCAAAGGCAAAGAGAAGAACCACCGATCTCGAGGGTACAGTGACCTGGCAGGCGTTGCAGAGCGTCGTGTTAGTGCACCAGCCATTCCCGGGAAACGCTCCTCTGCCCAATACGCGACCGCACCTGTGGAATCCAAGCAGCAACCACGAGCCTCCTGCTTTGACACGCGGCGCGGCTCGACCGTCGCCGTGGTGCCCCAAACCGGCTGGCTCTTCATTCAGAGCAAGACTTTCAAGTCGTGGAAAAAGTATTACGCAGTGCTTTCCGGGCTCGAGTTTCGGTACAGCAAAGGTCCCGGTCATCCCCCAAAGGGGTTCGGCACCGTGCACGCCGTCCAGCGATGGGATGGGATGCTCTACGGCATCAAGCTGGTGCTCTCCTCGGGAATGGACATCCCCGTGTATTGCGAGAGCGAAGCAGATGTTGATGAATGGATGACTGCGTTTCAGAAATCGCTGGAGAAAAGTCAAAGCCAGAGTGAAAACACCAAGACGTCGTACACACTCACAGCTTCGGAGCAGCACGAAGGGTACTTGTTCAGACACGAAACTCGCGCTGGTACCTGGAGACGGTATTTCTTTGCCGTGCGCATCGATGGGTACATTGAATGCAAAGCCACGGAGGACGCATCCGCCGTCGATGGGAAACACTCGGGGTACATCGAGTCGGTGTCGTTCGCCGATGAGCATCCAAATGGCATTGCGATCCAGTTGGACTCGGGCTCGTCCGTGTTGGTGTACGCCGACACGTATGATGAGCGCATGCTGTGGTACGCAGCAATGTCCTCGGCGGCGATGGCCAATGACCGCACTCCGCACATCGCCACTTCGGTCAAGTCGACGTACGTGCAAACTGCGCGCGCGAACCATGCGGGGTGGATGCACAAGCAAGCAGGTCTGTTCAAGTCCTGGAAACGGTTCTATTTTACCCTGCACGGCAGTGAGCTGAGTTTCTCCAAAGGCACGAACTCGAGCGTCGTGCTGTGCGACAATGTCCATTCGATCGAAGACTGGGATGGCAAGCAAAACGGGCTGCAGATCCGCTTGAAGAGCGGTCGTGTGTGGAAAGTGTATGCGGATTCCTACGACAGTGCGAAACGGTGGCGCACGCTGATCGCGAACGCCACGCGCCGTGGAGGCGACCATTTCAGTGCAAAGCGGTACTTGGCGAGTCGGAAGCGCAAAGGACTGCCGGCCGTGTTTGGCGGATGGCTCACGAATGTGAAGGACGAGGTGACGCTTCGGCAGTTCTACGTCGTCGATGGGAAAACGATGGGGTTCGCGAACGAAGTAGACCATCAACTGCAGCAGATCGGAAGCGTCGTCAACGTTGGCGCGTCGCGGGACTTGACGTGCGGGATCGTCGTCACGTTTGCGAACGGCTCCAAGCTGAAACTCGCGGCGGATTCCATCGAGTCGTACAAGTCGTGGTACGAGATCTTGAACGCACCCTTGTAACCCAACTCAGCAAGCCACGAGAGTAAATATATAGCAGCAGCATGGGAAGCCTCCAAGTAGTGGGCTTTCATGTTGAACGGAGGGAGGCAATTGCCGGAGAATGAACAATAGTAAATACATATGTGGACGTGTCGTATACATGTTGGGTGGGTGCTGTCTCCTTCCTTCGCTTACTTGCGTCTGCTTGCTGCTGTAGCTGATGGCGCTGCTGGTTTGAGGGGGAGACTTCGCAGTGCATCGAGTGCGATCTTCATGGCGTCTTTCGGAGGCAGGTCGTTCTCCACATCCAGCACCGCCAGCGCCACGCGCGAGACCACTTCGATGAACTCGGCAAAGACAAGGTATTGGTCTTCGGGGAGTGCGAGCTCGCGCATCCCGTTGAAGCATTGGTCGATCGCCTAGATGAGGATAGTTGCAAACATGCTTGGTGTCAGCACCCAGGAACGACCGACACAAGATATCGCATGACCCTCCCTACATTCTCGAAGATCTCGTCATGCAGCTTCGTGTCGCCCGCGCAAAACATGCCGCCGTCGTAGAGCATGCTCTTGAGTTTGCGCGCGGAAAGCAACTGCGGCCACGAAGAGGAGGGAGAGCTTGAAGCCAGGGGTGACGCCTCTTTCTTGTCGGGTGCGCCGACTTTCTCCTGCGCGTACTTGGCGTACAATTTGAGCAACTTTGGCTTGGCTTCCTGGAAAGTCGCTACCATTTTCTGAGCAAGGTGCCGACGCGCATAGAGAGAGCAGCAAACGATGGTCAGCTTTCGAGGTGAGAAGAGAAGGAAGGAGGATGCAAGCGTACATCATGGTGCGAGTGATCGCGGAAGGGTCCACTCGTGAGTCGCGCGACCGTCGGGACGATGTTTTCCTTCAAGCTCTTCTCGACTGCGTCCTTAAACAGCGCGGCGTTGCTGTCCTTTGCACCGCCACCACTATTTGACTGAACCACACGCAGCAGCGCATGCAGGAACCCCACGCGGGACAACGTGCCACGGTCATGGGGCGAGACGAGGCAATCGTGCTTCAAGCACTGCGCGACCACTTTCTCGAGCCTTTTTCGCTCATTTTGGAAATGACAAAGCCCGCATTCGTGCAGAAAGTGCGCGAACTCGTCGCCATTCATGCCGTACGCCATTTCGCCACTGCCAACGGCGTAGTGCATGTACGCTGCGTTGGTATGCGCGAAGTTTGCCATCAGAAGCTCCTGGATCGCTTCGCGTTCTTTTGGCTCCTTCTCCAAGTCGTCGATGCGCAGGCGACTCCAGTCGTACAGGAACGCGGCTTCGATCTCCAGTTCCGACTGGAAATGACCCGAATTCACCTGCTGCAGCATCTCCGAGCGTGCGTACTCTTTCATGTCGGCTTCGACGGAGTGGGCAGACGCTTCTGGTGGAGTGTCCTCGGAAGTGGATTTCGCATCCGCTTTGTGGGGCTCTGCGCGAGACGAAGCTGTGCCGCCACCAGTACTCTCGGTGTGCCACCGTTTTGCATCAGCGCTCGCCGTGGACCACTTGCTGTCCTGGGAAAAGTCGACTGCTACTTGTGGACGTTTTTGCGAAGCCGTCGAGAACGCTGCGATCGTCCATGGCGCGAGCTGAGGGGAACCGATCTCGTTCACTGGCACTTCTTGCTGTTCATAAGTGGGGTGTTCAGCGCACTCGTTTTGTTACGTGTTTGAAGTTGGTTGCGGAGTCCTGAGTGTGTTCCTACCTACCACTTTACCTGCAGCTGAACAGTGAGTGCGTCGTTATCCTTGCAGACCTCGCCGATCCGCTTCCCTGGAGCCAGCGTTTCTCCAGTTTGCTGCTCTCAACACACAGAGAGAAAGCACAGAAGAGGTGAAGTATCTGCTGTGATAGGAAGCAAATAGTAAAAACGTGGGGAGGGGAAGAAACAAAGTCTTCATAGTCACCGTTTTGGTAATCAGCGCAGGGAGGAAGAAACCCTGCTTCAAATGGGCATCTTCGCGCGTGCGGCAGCGACCATGGGGAGCAGCAAGCGCGTACCGCTGCGCCACCACGAGCCCAAGCCACTTTAAACTCTGACTCCCATCGCCACATGGGACCGTAAATTGCAGTCCGTGCACTTTCACGAGCACCCGCATGCTTGCAATGTGCGCTCTCGTGGGTCTGCAAAAGCTGCAAGTTTGGTCTCGATTGGGACGAGGAGACGCGAGTTCGAGGTTACCGACGCACCTCGTTACGCGTCGTTGAGACTTTCGTAACGCTTCTCCTCGATGCGCAATGCGAGACTTTCCCGCTTCCAACTTTCGATATATCAAGTGGATCCATTCATGAGTTTAAAGCTCTGCAAGAGAAGGGTATAAAAAAAGTCTGTCGTTGCTGGGGATCATATCAGTCTCTCTCTCTCTCTCTCTCTCTCTCTCTTGTCCTCCTATGCTCACCCTCGCTTTCACACACGCTCTCTTCGTTGGCGCCGAGGTGTGAACCGCTTTGTTAATCCATGAGTTTGGATTCGGTGTGGCGACCAGCAAACTTGCAGGCGCGAGACGAGAGATCGCGTTTCTGGCAGCAGCTCCACTGGTACCCTTCGAGTGGGTACTGACGCGCGACGTAGCGTCCCGGGTGGTACGAGCACGAAAGCGACGTGTTGGTCTTGTTCGTGAACGTCTCGTTGCAGTTCTTGCAGCGACGCGGTTTGTGCATGACGTCCATGTCCTTCATGATCTCTGCGCGGTCTCTGTATGTTTTGGACGCACAAAGTAAGGTGTCGGTGAGCTTTCTCATGGCTACCACCGCATCGCAACACCTTTGCTGGGAAGAGCACAACTTACTTGGCGCGTTGTTTCTCTCTCCAGACCTCGTCCTTCTTCACTTTGTTCAAGTACTCCTTTTGCGTATCGAGAAGCTGCTGCTGCAGATCCGCGACCTGGCGCACCAACTCCTCGATGCGGTCCTTGGAGGAATCGTCAATCTTGGACAAGCACTGCAAGTCCAGTGTGGTCAGCAAATACCAAGTCGTCAGCCTATGGTCTCGAAACCCAGCAGAACGCCAATAATCTGTTTGTACCTTGACTTCGGTTTTCTTGCAGCGAATCATTTCGTCCTTGCGATCGATCTCTTTGTCTTTTTCCGCGATCAGCTCTTGCATGACCGACAGACTCGACGAGAGATTCTGCACTTTGTCCGTCACTCTGGACATCTCCTTCTTCAACTGCGAATTCGTATCGCGAAGCTCCTGTAGGCAGACACGCAAAAGGGAGAATCAATATCCAATACGGTCTAGGATCGCTGTCCCATCGGCGACACTCTTTTGCTGTTTAGTCCGTCCACGCACATCGATTGTTCGTTCTTTCTGGCGGAGCTTGGACTGTGCTGTTTCAACTTCAACATCCAAGGCATGAATGCGATAACTCGTGTGCTGCGTGTTTCGAAGATATACGACGGCAACAGCAGTCAGCATCTTTTGGTCGATCTTGTCTTCGCAATGACCGCAATAAACAAAGCATGGGAATTACCTTGGACTCGGTCTTGACACTCGCAAGCTCCTTGGTAAGCGAATCTCTGTGACACGAGTGAACGGAGGTGTTTAGACTCAAGGGGTGCAGTTCGCTTTTCCAATTGTGCAGGTGCTGTAAAGCAAACGCACTTCTTCTTGAGCTCATGCAGTGCCATTTTGTTTTGACCCCGAGCTGCTTCCCAAGCAGATTCAACAGCCTACGAGACCATTGGAGTACGCTTAGCGCTTCCACATTTTTGTGCACAATGGCAAGTGCAACGTCAGACACGTACCGCTAGTCGAATGGTCAAGTTCTTGCACTCGTCGTTTCTATCGGCAAGAGCTTCTTCCGATGCATCCACCTTGCGCTTAAGCTTTTGGACCTTTTCTTTCAGCTCCAGAATCGTGTTTTCGTGCTCAATGCCGACAATCTCCATCCTAGAGTCAGCGCCGACATGGAGAGTTGGGTTAACATCCATGCGCTTGCTTTCATGCGTTTCCTGGCGAAAGACTCAAAGCCACGTACTCTCGGACTTTTTCCTTGTTACGAGCATTGCGCTTTTGGGTATCTTCTAGCTCCTTGAGCAAATCGAGACGTTTCTTCTCGCGCAAGAGGGAAGACAGATCACATTAGGACACCTATTTCCCCCAACGACCGACGAGGCAAGAAGTGCACACCTCCGTTTCACCCTTCATGCTGGAGACTTGATCGACTAGGAACGTGTTCTCACGCTCTAGCGTTTGAGTACGCTCGCATTCCTAAGCACCAAAGCCCATTTGGTTAGCCCCAGGAGGTCTGCAAGAGCTGTCTCTGGAGATCGAGCTTTTCCTCACCCGCTCGTATTTCTTCAGGTATTGCTCCAGCTTGGTATTGGCCGAGATTTTCTCTTTATGCTCAATCCTGAAACACACACACACACCAATGAACACAATCGCTACGCAGCAGAAAAGGGAGCACCACGAGTAAACACACTTTCGAGTCGCGACTTCCTTGCTGATCATGTCTTCCGCTGTCTCTTTGTACCGCTGCAGGACACGCAGCTCCCCCATGATCTTTGCTTTCTCGAGGCGAAGATCTTGGTGATCGGACAGCAGTCGTTGGTACTGATCTTCAAGCCCTTTCGCCTTGCGTTTCCACATTTCCTCCGTCACGCTCCATGGCTTTTGCGGCCATCCATCCATTACGTCGGTCATGCTTTCCGCTGCTCCTTGTGCTGCGTGGCTTGCTTCTCGAGGTGATCCTCGTTTCTCTTGCTGCACCGTCACGATGCTGTTTGATTGACTTGGACCAGAAACCCAAAGTAACGACGCTATTTGTAGCCTGGACGCTCACCACTCTCTGTAAATATAGAGCTACTTCTCTCTCTCTCGCTTTTGCTTCCCAGAACGCTCTTGAGACCTGGATCTTCTCACTGCACAGCAATTTCGGGAGTGAACGCTTCGCCAACACCACCCAATACAAAGCCACTTCCTTCGGAGTTCTGTGCCGCCACTTGCTTCAGCGTCTGTGCAAATCCGAGAGCAACAAGAGCGTGGGTGAGGGAGCCGATGCCTGAGGTTCTGCCACACAGATTCCACAGACTCGAACGTCCGAGACTCGTCTTCACTATGTGCAAGTCATGCACCATTTATCTAAATATGGCGATGCAATACCTGCTGTCCTCAGATGAAAAAACGGATCCATTTATAGCAAATGGCTGCGGAATCCGCTGAAATGGTTGGATCAGACTTCATGATGTAGCCATCCCAGTCAGTGGAGGTCAGTACCGGCAATTTGCAAGCAGTCTTGCAATGCATAGTAGTCCACGAACCACTCAATGCGGCATCTTCCTCGCGATTCGTACGCTGTATTATTCGGTTTCCATTTTGCGGCAAATGCAATTATTAATCCTCATCATCGTCATCATCCAAATCCGGCATCACCCGTCCAGCGTGAACAGAGTCGCTCGCAGGTACATCTTCCTCATCCTCCTCATCCTCATCCTCATCCTCCTCGTCATCATCCGAATCAGGCAGGACTCGACCAGCGTGAATAGTCGCAGCGGAAGGGACTGCGTCGTTCCCATCCTCGCTTTCCTCTCCCTCATCTTGTTTTTCTCCCTCATCGCTTTCTTCTTCGGCCTCGGAGGACGATGAACCTTGCTCCAACCACTCGCTAAACTTATCCGCTCGCTCTTTCGCTTCATCCTTCGATTCGCGGTAGGTGTAGTCAGCGCCATCCCAGAACGAGCACTCGAGCTTGCGTCCAGCAAAAAAGCGACCATTCATGACGTCGATGCATGTCGCGGCCGCGCCAGTCGATTCAAACTTGACCACAACGACGCCGTCTTCATGCTTGCTGAACAACGTGATCTACAGAGACAAGCACGAACGAGCGGTCAGCCACTTTGTAGCCACTTTCACGACGACCACTTGTGCCTTCATACCTTGGTCACCTCGCCAATCTTCAAGCACTCTGCGAGGATATCGTCTCGCAGCTCATCCTCATACGCTTCATCTGTGTGGGACGCGAAGAGGAGCAAACAGTGAAAATCACAGTCTGCAGATGGATGAGAAGTGATGTGCCAAACCTTCGACTTCCTCTGGTGTGAACATGTGCTTGATCACGACGATGCGCAAGCCATTTCGCTCATCGTCTCCACCTTCATTCCATGACAGTGCCTGTAAAAACCAAAAATATCAATCGCTGATGCAGGCATCCGGATCCATGGCAGCGCTAGCACAGTATGCTCTGCATCGTGAACGATCCAACATACCTTTTCTTGCTCAAATTTCTTGACTTTCGCACGACTATCCAGCTTCAGTTTCTTCCGCTTCACAAACTCTTTCCCTTTTTGCTCGAACACCGCTGGCGATACATCAATTGGCCATCTGCAGCAGGTTGGTCAGCATCCGCTCCGCGTGTTTCATGGATAAAGAAACACCGAGATATTTGAAAGGATCCACTTACTCTGGACGAATCTCCGACTTATCCAGAAGCTGCACAGCCAGCTCTACCGACGCTTCTTTCATATAACACACCGATCCATCTCCCTACAACCACACACACACGCAATAGTTATGGCTTCGGATCACGATCCACACAATGACAAACAGACTGCAGAGCGGACTTCTCACATTGAGTCCACCAAATTGCTTGTTTTCGTAGAGTTTGATCCGTGGCGTCGTTGTGACAAGATCTTGCTGGATCACACCGCATTTCGCAAAGTGGTCGTGCACTTCCTGGACCGTGATATCCAATGGGAGACCATTCACGTACACCCACGTTTTGTTCTTGGATTTCTGCCACTTTTCGCTTTTCTTTTTCTTCTTCTTTCGTTTTTTCAGGTCGCCGCTAGTTGGATCTGCTGCTGCTTGGGTAGTCGCACTATCTGTTGCCGTAGGATCTCCATGGTTCGCCGTTTCAAACGCATTTTCGCTGTTGCCTGGTCGAGGGTTCGTCCCATTCTCACTCGCTCTGTCTCCACTGCTGTTCTGCTTGGTGCTTGGATCTTTCTTCTTTGTTTTCATCTCCGGCGCTGCCTCGTGGTCTTCTCTGCTTTCCCCCACGGCTTCACGGAGCGCTTGCAGGTCTTCTTCAATCTTGTCTTCTGGAGTAACCCATTTCTTCGCCTCCGCATCGAAAATGTACTGCTTCCCGTCTTCCGCGACAAATGCTTCCACTTTCCTACAAAACACACGCATGAGATCGATGCAATCAACCGCACTTGCACAAAGCGAGCAGGAGCAAAACCCATATACAACGCAACGCACTCGTCCTTGTACACCTGATCTTCCACGGCCACTTGACTCTGCTGGATCTCCAGCACTTCCTCTTCGCGCGCCTGGTCTTCGTTCGCTTCATGCAGAAACTCCTTCAGCGACGGCACTTCACCTATCGAAAGAACAAACATTTTGGTCACCATATGTCCATCGGTATCAACCCATAGTACACATCATGCGACAAAGCAGACGCACTGATGGTCTTCCATTCGCTCATGTCCTTGGTCCACACGAGCGTCATGCCGTCGATCTCGCCATCGAGGAAGAGCGCGACCAGCTCTTTCGTGGCGACGGGTCCCGCCTGCTTGGTCGCGGTTGCCCCCGAATCCATGTCGTCGACCATGTAGTACCAGTAGGCGCACCAGGTGGCGCAGTACGCTTCGAACGCGTCCACTTTGGCAAGCGGCAGCCATTCGTTCAACCGCTGGGTCCAAACAAACTGCTGCGGCTGGAGGATGCCCTTGCGCAGCAGTCGCTTGAGGATCGCTCCGCCAAGCGGACCTTTCTGCTGACCTGTCACGGCGTCCACGTACAGCCAGAGCTCCATGGTCGTCGTCGTCGTCGTCGTTGCCATCGTCGTGCTTGCGATTGATGTCTTCTAGCGTTTGCAAACACAACCTCACCCTCAGCATTTTGTTCAAGATGATACGTCGGATATGATTGGTAGTAGATATGGATAAATGACCAGGGAGTCGTGCTATTGGTCAGAAATAGGCGATGGTGATTCAATCCACTTTATATATGACATGAGCCTCTTAATAGGCGTTGATGCACTTCTTTCTAAGGTTTGTGAAAGGTTCCATATATGCTTGTATTTGGTGGCATGGATTATGGCAGTGTCACAGGAAATGAGCCAACTTGAAATGCGCATTCAGCATTTTCATCATCATCACCATCCACACTCGACGCGAAGAAGACGCAGCTACAATGACGGAACCAACACCTTCACACGACCACGTTCACGCCGACGATCTCACCCGCGCTGCTGCAGCGAATCCTATTGAAGGCGGCGGCGACTACGTGGAAGTCGTGTACGACCCGCTGGATGGACAGCGCGCCGTCGACCTCGTGACCCATGCGAGCGCCGGCGCGATCTCGACGTTCATCGGCACGACGCGCGACAACTTCCAGGGCAAGAAAGTCGTGCGCTTGGAGTACGAAGGGTACATCCCAATGGCCAAGTCCGAGTTGCTCAAGATCTGCGCGCAGATCCGCGGTCAGTGGCCGAGTGTCGTCGGCATCGCGATGTTCCACCGCCTTGGCGTCGTCGAAGTGAGAGAGGCGAGCGTGGTCATCGCCATTTCGTCGCCGCATCGCGCTGAAGCGCTTGAGGCGTGCGCATTTGCGATCGATACGCTCAAGGCGACGGTGCCGATCTGGAAAAGCGAGCAGTACGAGGGCGATTCGCGCATGTGGAAGGAAAATGCCGAGTGGGGGAGTGGCAGTGAGACCCGACGCGTCGGTGGGTGCTGCGGTCCAAAGCGTGTGATGGTGCCGTCGGCATCCGAGCAGTGAGAGAGAGAGAGAATGAGTGTGTCTGAGCAGTAATAGAGATCATGACGTTTAGTTTTTCGTATGCACGGATGTGTGGAGGAAATGCGTTTTCGTGATGCTTCCGGAAGCGGCGCACTCGCTCCTAATTATAGTGCCACTCACTTGCAGGCAAACCCGAGCTGCATTCCTCATGACCAGCGCGATCGAGCCTCGTCGCTTGGCGCTGCGGTACACCCCGCCGGGGATCATCGTCGAGTACGCGCACAGCATATCCAGGTTTCCCCGGCAATTGTACCACCATGAAATCGACTTGCAAGGGGTTGTCCAGTCGTCTAGGCAACGCGACGCGAGAGAGAGACCGAGCAGTGTGGACGAGATCGTGAAGACGCTGATCGAGCAGCATGGACAGGTGCTTGGCGACCGGAAAGTGTCATCTCGGCAGGTATTCGATGGCGCTGCCGAGCGATCGATCCTACTAGCTTCATTTAATTAAGGGAGGAACGATTCACGTCTGTACGCTTTTGTGTCTATGCAGCTCGCTCGTTTGGTGCAAAAGCTGATCGATCATGCTGGAGGAGCGTCACCATCACCACCAACAGAAACGCATGAGCCTGAACGTGCTGCTGCTGCTTCAGCCGCCGCTGCGGCAATGTTGCCCCAGGCAGACTACAACCGTGTCTCCGAGACGCAGCTGAAGCAAGTGAAGATGAAAATGGATCTGGTTTTCCAGCAAAACTTTGTGCGACCTGGGGAAGACGGATACCAGTACGACAAGCAGATCACATTCCAGACCACCCAAGAGGCTTCCGATTGGGACGATGACGACTGAGCGAGGCAGTGAGCGAGCGAGCGATCAAGGAGAAGAGAGTGCGGGAGATCGAGAATACAATCGAGCATTTTCTTAACATTATAAAATAAACAGCATATTAATAGCAGGTTACAAATTCAGAGCGAATTAGATGCGCACACTCGACAACAGCACCCAGACGATGGTCCTTTGCCGTTTTCTCTCCTGTGGTAGAATTCTATGTAAAAAAAGAGATTGGGAGCGTTCGTCCTGATGTTTCCGCCAACATGTGCGTATCTAGTGTGCTGGAGGCAGGAGAGAGTCTACACGCCCTTCTTACGGAGAGTGTGGAAGTGCACGAACTTCTTCTTTCGTCGCTTCGTCGCGAGCTTCTTCGCCGCCTTCTTCTTTTCCTTGGCCGCAGCCGCGAGCTCCGCTTCGTTGTTCAAGATCTCGGCTTCGGTCTTCGCGAGCGAACCAGCAGCGACGTCGTCATCGATGTCCATACCGCCGTCGATCGCAGCGACTGGCGCAGCGCTCGTGCCCATCAACTTCTTCAACTCAAGCACAGACTTGCCTCCGACTAGGGTACCACATAAACGACACATCAGCACTCGGGTTCTAGTCTAGCAATGCATCGCAAGAGAGAGAATCGCTTGCTGCGGGATGACGCTCCGTACCTTGGGATTCCAGCGCCTTCTTGAGGTTTTCCTGGATCTTGGCTTCCTGGATCTGCAGGTGAGGGACACCGATTTTCTTGCGCAGTTCCGTGCGGAACTTTCGCTTGATCTTCGACCGCATACTCTTCGCCATGGTTGCCTGTGGTTGCTGCTGGGATTCCGACGAGGGGTGACCGTCCTTGCTCGAGTTGCTGAAGCTACGCGGACGCTCGAGCTGGTGCGTTGCGTTCCTGCGAATTGGATGGTGTCTCTCTCGACGAGAGTCGACTCGACTGAACCATTCCCAATAACCAATCAAAGTGGCAGCAGCATGATTGGCTGGAATGAATTGTCCTCGCTCTGCGATTGGCTGGAAAGGATGCGAATGCGACGTGTGAGCGCGAACAGCTCCAGAATCAGAAACCGAGCTGCTGAGACCATCTTCCCTTGAAAGCCATCGATGCAGCAAGTCGTTTGATTCGCTTGCAAGCGACGCAAGCAGGCGTTGGCAGCGACTATGTGCGGATCGCTGCTGCAGCGGATCCTGCTCACGATTCTCTTTTTGCTGAGCGAAACGAGTCCAGTTTGAGTGACATCGTGTGTAGGAGCATCCAATTTCGGTCGCTCTTACACACGACAGAAAAGGTCGGAGCGAAACGGCATCCATTCAAGCGACATTGCATCGAGTGTCGCTGGAATGTGAAATGGTTCAGACCACATCCACTCACATCAACAAAGTTCGCACAATGCCGCACTTAGTCCCTTACTCAAGTTCGCACCAGAAATGCTTGTCTTGCTGGCGTGTTCGCTGCTGCCACCTCTACGCACACGAGATCACACATCCACTTCGTCCATCGGACAGCCACGTTTCTCAAGTGGGTGCCGCAGACGGTCAAGCGCCATAAAACCCAACCGCATCCGCTGACGTCAAACAGATGCGTTTCCTTTCTCGACATGTGGACAGACTGGGATCGTGTCTTATCGAGTGAACTGGTAAAACTGGTACGAATGACAACTCGACAGATCTGCTGTTTGAGTGGAGCACGATTTGTCTAACGTTATGGATATTTTCTAGCGCACTGCGTGTTCCCAAATCTGGGCAAACACGAGCAGCAGCAACGAAACATGTAGGTCTGCGCATTGGAGCGCTGCGTGTGTGTGTCTGATGACCACCCACTGCACTCCAAGACCACGAGCGAGAGAGATGACTTTGCTAGTCGCATGCGCCTTCTTGGAGTGCTGACAGGTGAGCTCTATCCGATGCGTTCTCTTTTTGTCGCTTGTCCTATTTGGCCAACGAATCTAGCGAGATGGACCGACTTCTTGACCTGAGGCAAAGCGCGCGATCATCAAGCATTTAAGAAAGCCTCCACGGATGACAGATTGTCGGCGACGGTGGACGGTGCAGCAATACAGTACTATTGTCAGTTGTACCGTTTGGTTCAGAATCTTCGGAGAGGGAGCTCAAGAGGATGGTGGTCCTGGACAGCGAGCTCCGCCAAGATTTGCTCACTGAGAACATTGGCATCCGCTAGGAAGCGGCGACACTGCCAGACCTGCGTCACGCATACAGACTGCACTCGCTAGCGAATTAGTAAATGTCTCCATCCTCATTTCAATCAGCAAGTGTCTCTAATTAATAGAGTCAAACCTCGATGCTTCCCAGAGTCGGCACTCACTCGCTCATTCTGCTCCTTTTTGGTCAGTCCACCTTTGCAATTGATGGCGATCGAATCTCACGCAAAAGCCAGCAAGTCCTCTTGCACGCTTCCACTCTTTCCAGATTCAGCAGGGATTCACGATGTGTATCCCATGGACAGGGGAAGCATCACACTCGACTTCGCTGTCAACAGCATTACAACACCTCCCACTGTCAGCGAGAAAAAAAGGACAGATTCCTTCACGCCCCCTCCCCTCCCCCAACAGCCAAAAGCGCATGTGTCTTTTCTTCTCCACACGCTTCTCCTTCGGCAGACGACATGCGCCTTCCTGCTTCCTCACCATTCTTCAATTGACCAGCTCTTCATCGCCCGATACCAGTTCGCTACAATGACCAAAGTCTGCTACGCAGGAGTTCTTCTCATGGCGCTCGCCGCCACAGCTTCCATGGGTGAAAAGGCGACCTGCGGCGATGCCGGTGCCAACACCCCAGCGCCAGTGACTCCAGCGCCAGTGACCCCAGCGCCAGTGACCCCAGCGCCAGTGACCCCAGCACCATCCGCCGTTGCGCCATCGCCAAGCAGCACGCCAGTGGTGCCATCGCCAGCGCCAGGCAAGAAGAGCCCGCTGATTGTGGGTCACCGTGGCGCCCCAGGGTACCTCCCAGAGCACACGATCGAAGGCTACACGTTGGCGATCGAAATGGGTGTGGACTTCATCGAGCCGGACCTCGTGATGACCAAGGACGGCGTGCTGATCGCGCGTCACGAGCCAAACATCATCGCGACGACCAATGTCGCGGACCACCCCGAGTTTGCCGACCGCAAGAAGACCGTGCTGGTCGATGGCGTGGCCGACACCGGGTTCTTCGTGAGCGACTTCACGCTGGCCGAGATCAAGACCCTCGGCGCCAAGCAGGCGTTCGCGGAGCGTGACCACAGCTTTGACGGCAAGTACAAGGTCCCAACGTTCGACGAAGTGGTCGCGCTCGCCAAGGCCAAATCGGCGGAAGTGGGTCGCACGATCGGGATCTACCCGGAGACCAAGCACTCGACGTACCACCGCAACTTGGGTCTCCCTCTCGAAGAGAAGCTCTTGGCGACCCTTGACGCCGCCGGATGGAACCACAAGGATGCTCCGGTGTACGTGCAGTCGTTCGAGCAAAACAACCTCAAGGAGATCCGCAAGGTGTCGACCGTCAAGCTCGTGCAGCTTGTCGACAACCCAATCCCTCCCTACGATTGGATCGTGAGCGGTCGCAACGGCACGTCGGCCGACGTGCTCTCCAAGACCGGGCTCGACGAAGTCAAGACCTACGCCGATGTGATCTCGCCATGGAAGCGCGACTTGGTCTCGGTGCGCGGCATCAAGTTCGATGCGGCGGGCAACGTCGTGGACTACGATGGCGACGGCGTCGTCGGGGACTCGGACTACTACACCTACGTGGACAACACGATCATCGAAGACGCCCATGCGCGCGGTCTGCTCGTGCACGCGTACACGTTCCGCGACGAAAGCTTCCGCCTCGCGCAAAACTACTCGAACGATCCGATCAACGAGTACCTCGACTTCTTTGCGCGTGGTCTCGATGGGCTGTTCAGCGACAACGGCAAAACCGCGGTCGCCGCGCGCAAGCAGTGGTTGGGCAACTAGAGCGATGTGGCTGGATGCAAGAGCTTACTTTTTTTAAATGCGTTATGATAAATGTGTTTCCCAATTGCTGTACGCATGGTCTTCGAAGGGATGTCTGGTTTTTCCTTTCCCCTTGTGCACGCATTCGTCCGAGTAGAATGGTGTGCGCTGCGTCGTTTTCTTTCGACCACTTGATGCGCTTTCTATTTTGCATGTCGTTGCCTTCCAAACAACGCACTCGTCTGCCAATGATGCGCCATCGCTCTCGCTCTCGCCCAATCACAGTCGAGAGAAACCGAGTCATCCAGTTTCACAGGTTGCAGCAGCAGCAGAAGAAGCAGAAGAAGTAGCGGGTTTGAATGTGGCGACGAATATGCGTTGCTGCAGGTCTGCATTGGTGTACCAATTGAAGATGCACTTGAAGTTGCCTCTATTTTCAGCCAATCAGACGTCCGGATTCTCCTCCGATTAGTGGAAATTCTTCGTCCGTCCTATCGTGTGTTTCGACGAAAACGAGCGAAAAGGGTCGATGCTGTCATTACCACATCCCTCATAATGCGTACCACCTTTACGATCCTCTCCACCGATTATAAAAGCGGTTCCCAACAACGCTTACAAATACAAAACAGATCTCACAAAGCGTTTCTGTAGATGCAGAGGGGTTTAAACGCTGCATGTTTGGACGAGCGGAGCGGATAGGGTGGGCGGATCCGCTGTCCGCATATGAGGTTGCCTTCGACAACAACCAACAGCTACGAAGACCAAGCGCGCCGAGGAAGAGCATTCCGCGAAGACACCTCGACGCAGCACTCGCCTCGGGAACAACACACACACACAGACAAGAACGCTTCAAGCAATATGTTCAGCAAGGCATTGACGACCATCGGCGGCCGCGTGGCTGTGCGCACCGCTGCAGCGCAACGCGCGAGTGCCAAGTCTTTCTCCTCGCTCGGTGCGTCCGTTGGCTGTCTATTTATATGTGGCATTCGGACTGACTTGCTCTGCATGTGTCGGCGGATGTGCAGGTTACTTTCCTGGCACGAAGCTGCCGTACGTGGCCGACGTCGTGTTCCAAGATCCTCGCGAGAATGAGCTGATCCCGTGCTACCGAAGTGCGTGCGCATCCTCCCTTTCTTCGTGTTCGGTGGAGTTGAAGATGCATGCGGGGTAGTCATGCTAAACTGCGTGTCTCTATCTGTGCGTATTTGTGTACATGTATAGTCTTGAACGAACAGGGTGACGTCGTGGAAGGCGCGAAAGACCCCGAGCTTGGCCAAGATATCTGCACCCAAATGTACACCAACATGCTCCGCTTGAACGCCATGGACAACATTTTCTACGATGCGCAGCGTCAGGGACGTATCTCGTTCTACATGACCTCGTACGGCGAAGAAGCCATTCAATTCGGAAGTGCTTCCGCCATCCGTCAAGGTATGCATGCGCGTTTGCTATTGCACTAGGGAGCGTGTATTCAAACTATTGCGTGCGTGCTGCTCTGTAGTCGACATGGTCTTTGGTCAGTACCGCGAACCTGGTGTGCTCATGTGGCGAGGATTCACTTTGGAGAACTTTGCTGACCAGGTACGCTATTATTGCGCGGTGTCTATCGTCCACGGTTTGTGGGTGCGAAAGGCGTGCTGCATGGGATATCTAACGGGATGTCGCTGTGCTATCCGCTCGTGCTCCATAGTGTTTCAGTAACAAGGATGGCCACGGAAAGGGTCGTCAAATGCCAGTTCACTACGGCTCGAAGAACTTGAACTACCAAACGATCTCGTCGCCATTGGCCACTCAACTTCCGCAAGTGAGTTGGTAGCAGCATAGTAAGTGCAGATAGGTTCACTTTCTCACTTTCTCCCTCTCACCATGTCCCAGGCTGTCGGTGCTGCGTACTCGTTCAAGCTCGCGAAGGAAGACCGCATCTCGGTGTGCTACTTTGGGGAAGGTGCGGCCAGTGAAGGCGATTTCCACGCAGCGCTCAACTTTGCCGCGACGAAGGATTGCCCCATTCTCTTCTTCTGCCGTAACAATGGCTTTGCGATCAGTACGCCAACGATCGATCAGTTCCGTGGCGACGGCATTGCCTCGCGTGGTGCTGGGTACGGCATCCCGATCATGCGTGTCGACGGTAACGATTTCCTCGCTGTCCACGAAGCGACCCGCAAGGCGCGTGAGTTCATCCTGAAGGAAAACCGCCCCGTGCTCATTGAAGCCATGTCGTACCGTCAAGGTCACCACTCAACTTCGGACGACTCCACCCGATACCGCGAGGTGTCCGACATCAAGCACTGGAAGGAGACCTGCGACCCCATCGACCGTACCCGAAACTACCTCCTTGTACGTTGTCTGTCTGTCCGTTTGCGACGGCAACTTTCGTTTGTACTCACACGTCGCTGTGCACTGATGCTCTTATCGTGACGAAAAACAGAGAAGAGGATGGTTGAGTGCCGAACAAGACCAGCACTTGCGCGACAACGAGCGAACAAACGTGCTCGCCGCGCTGCAAAGCGCGGAAGCCAAGGGACCACCATCGCTGGAAACGCTCTTTGAAGATGTCTACGACGTCAAGATCCCCCACTTGCTCGTACGATCCGATTTGTCAACTTTCGTCCGAGATGGTTTGCATTGACGTTTCTAATCCACCCTTTGTGTTCTTTGTGCGTGCAACAACAGCGACAAGAAAAGCAAATGCTCGAGCACGTTGCCAAGTACCCAGACCACTACGCTGCCGGTCACTGAATACCGTGAGCATTCGCTACCCGAGTATGTGCATCTTTAGTTCCCTCCGCCACCACATAGACAAAAACAGCGACACACACTTATTTCCCCATTTTATAAGCACGAAGATAACAATACGTTCTCTCCACACTCACACTCTTGGCAAACACATCCAAAAAGGGAATCGTGAGGGATCACGAGGTGTTGCAGGTTTCCATTGATGGGAGTTGAGGATCCCTTGTGAAGGTCTGCGAATAATCCATCCGACCCGATTTTCGCAAAAGAAGCAACGACAGCAAAGCGCACAGATCCAGAGTGTTTCCATCCTCAATCTGCGAGTTTTGTCATCGTTGCTGCTATGTGTTCGTGCGCGCTGTTGTCTCCACCTCAAAGAGCGACTCCTCTGCGCTTTGCTGGCGGAAGACAATGCTCTCGATCCTGCGCTTGGACAGTTCGAGCTCCTGCTTCCAGCGCTCGCGCTCTTCGAGCGTTGTCCCCGAAGCGGATTTCTTGCGGATTGCTCCGTCAGTGAGGTGAAGCGCGTTCAGGCGTTCCGTCGCCGGAACTGGCTCCATGTACGCTCGAATAGCGATTGTCCGCGATTGGTTTGTTGCCGCTTCTTTCTCTTCCTGGCGTTGCTGCTTCAGATGCTGCACATGGGGACGATGGGGTGGCATCTGCTCACCTGCATGGCGCTCCTGATGCTCGTCTTTCAAGATTTGAAGAATCTCTCTGAGAGACGATGGGAAGCAAAATCCTGACACTTCGGTTCTGTCAGAACAGCACGATAGACGCAGTCCCACACGTGCACACATGTCAGCAAGGCACAAAGACGGTCGTGGTTGATTTGCGGTCCACGGACGTACCTGAACATGGTCGCACTCTCTTCACCTGTGGTCGATGCCGTAGCAGCGACTTGACCCATGTACTTGACATCGAGCGACTTGATCGCGGCGTTTGCGAATGGATGCAGCGCATAGATCTCTGGCACGTCCTGCTTCGTGAACGCTGTACAAACACACCATACAACGCACATCAATGTACAGAGAACGCTGGAGGTCGTGGGGATCGCGAGCAAGGCAGAGCGGCAAAGTCTTACGCTTTCGATTGATCAAGAACTCGTACAGTCCGTGGACTGCATGGTGCCCGCTAAAATGCAAGAGCGAGTCGGGTCCGTGCACGTTTTGCTGCATTGGTGCGGCACGAGACGCTGTCTGGGATTGCGACTCCATGGCGACGAGCTCTGCCTCGAGTAGGTGGAACTGTCCGATGTCGCGCTGGGTGGAGTTGGCGCTGCTATACGGAGTGGTGTATTCGATGTTGAGCCGGTGGAGCGATTTCCGAATCCGAGCGCTTGACTGCGACATCACAGCGCATAGTTCTCGTCGTTGTCTCTTTCGTTGCCTCTCTGTCTTGGCAACAGCGTCGTCCTTTCCCTCCTCTTGTGGCTGGATCGCTGCTTGCTCGCGAAGTCGTCGACACACTGCCAGTAGGTGCGGATCTTCTTCGCTTTCTTCTTTTCTCGTGGTCGCCTGTGCTTCTTCCTGGTAGAAACACACTATAAACTCATTCGAGCGCACATAGAACGATCGGTCGTCTCGCATCCCACGGAATCCAAAGTACACATCGCGGAATGCATCTTGCCAATGCAGGAGTCGCGATGCGTAAAACTCCAGCTCGTCTTTGAGCACTTCACTTTTCCCGGTCATGGAAGTATCCGTTGTCGTTGCGACTGCCATGCGGTTTAACGTGATAAACGCAGGAAGAGGAGTCGCGGGATGCGTGAAATAGCGGAGCGCGTGGTGCCATCGGATAGCGTTCTCAGGATCCTGGGCGACAGGCACATCCGCAAACAAGCCTGATAAGCGAGGTGAGATCATACTGTGAAACGAGCGCTGCGTCCAAAATGCATACCTTTTGGAGCGTTGAAGGTGCACCAACAAAGCTCTTGAGGGAGTTTCTCCGAATCGTCGAGCTACAGCGAACAGCAAAAGTATCAAGTCTTGCTCAGCGGAGTATATGGAGGAGGAGGAGTTAATGATTGCACGGCTTTAAGAGTCAGCGAAACTCGTACGTTGGACGCAGGAATGGGAGTGGGAAGGAGGTGAGGATGGTGGCTTTCGTCTTTGGTGCCATATCCACTGGGATTTGCTCTGCCTAACGGATAGCCATGCACGAGACGCGTCGTTCAGCAACCTGGCATCGCCAGTGCATCGGTCGCCTTCTTGGTACACCAGGTAAATGTCCAGCACTCACATGGAATTTGGACGGCACATCCATCTGCATGCGATTTTGCACTTTCTGGCGCTTGCGGTCGATGGCCGACCAGTTGTAGAACGAGCGCAAGCGGGAAGCCGCTGTTGACGGCGTTGGCGCACTCACGAATCGTTCCAAGGGAGCTGCTGCAGCGACATCTCCAGCACTCTCTGCTGGACTCGACTCGACTGGTTGCTCTCGCTCGTTCTCAGGTTCATGCCGGCTCTCCTTCTGCCGCATGTCGCCGCTCCCACTGCTGAGCTCAGGAGCGCTGCTTCTTTCTCTCGACGGCGGCGTTGCTCTATCCGTCCTGCGAAGGAAACGACAAAGGAGTCATTACGCACAGTCAGGACCGAGCGAATAGTGCGTACGTACTCGACTTGCTCTTGTTGCTGCGCTGCATCCGCGGCAGCTGGGGCGACGTTGTCAAACGTTTGCAGTTTCGCAGCACGACGGCGTCTCTGCCATCATTGCATTTCCCCAACAAGAACGCGTGAGTGTCTTGTCATCTCGCTCCACCAACGATGCAACCACGAACGGTCCAAGACGGAGTCCACTCACCCGCAGTTCCATCGGCAGGAGCCGCTTCTTCGCGACCGCCGGACTGACGACACCACCAGCACCAGCAGTAGAACTACTGAGCGCATCTTCTGCGGTGTCGCTGCGCGTCTCATCGGTCGCGATGTTGTCATTTTCGCGCTCCTCCATTTTGCGCGTCACTTTCGTGTTTGCTGTTAGCGTTATCTGGTGTATAAGATGCTCGAGGTCCTGTCGCATGAATGACGCTATCTGTTTCAGAGGGGTATGAATAGATACAGCTTTTCCTTGTCTATGGGACGAACCGCAATCGCAAAGCGCAGCCATCAGTCCATGCGACTGACTCGAGTGATTGGCATTGCTGCTGTGTCAGTGAAGAGCTACACCAGCGAAGAACAAGAAGAAGAATAGTGGCAGATATGGAGGACAATGAGGCACCGGCTGCTGTGACTGGTCACCACGTGATCCTGTTTTACAAGTACGTGGAGGTGGCGTCCCCCGAGGCGTCGAAGGCGGAGCAGGATGCGCTCTGCAAGCAACTGGGACTCGTGGGTCGCATCCTCATCAGCGAAGAAGGCATCAATGCGACGCTCTCGAGCGCGAGCAAGGAGCACATCGACCAGTACATTGCGTTCCTGTGCAACCACGACGTGTTCGCGATGAAGACCGAGGACTTCAAGCACAGTTTCCATGCGTCTGCGACGGCGCCGTTCTGCGAACTGATCATCAAGTATGTGCGCGAGATCGTGTCGACTGGTGGCGTCGTGGATCGACCGAACATGGATGCGTCCGACGAAGAGCGCGGCTACTTGACCCCGCAGCAGTTCCACGAAGCCATGCAAGATGCGGTCGCCAACAAGGACAACACGGTCGTGCTCGATGTGCGTGCTCACAAGGAGTTCTTGGTGGGTCACTTTGAGAACGCTGTGGACCCGGAGGTGAAGAACTTTTCCGAGTACTACGCGTTTCTGCAGAACCGCTTGGACGAAATGAAGAACAAGAAAGTGCTGATGTACTGCACGGGCGGTATTCGCTGCGAAAAGGCTTCGAATTTTCTGCGGAGCAAGGGACTCGAGGATGTGCACCACTTGAAAGGCGGCATCCACAAGTACCTCGAAGCGTACCAAGACGGAGGATTCTTCAAGGGCAAGAACTTTGTGTTCGACAAGAGGTATGTAGTCTGGTGCTTTATGGAGATGCGTGTCATTGCGACGTGGGTGCGTGGAGCGATGTCCTAATCTGTGCCACCAACTGTTTGCGGTTCCTTCCAGAGTGCTGATGGGCTCCCAGAACAGCGACGTGGTGGGCAAGTGCATCGAATGCAAGTCCCCGTACGACGAGTTCAGCGGCCGGAAAGTGTGCTCCGTGTGCCGCGACCTCGTGCTTGTCTGCGACTCCTGCTATTCGGAGCGTCATGGCGAAGTGCACTGCACGGACCACCAGTACCTCAAGCACTGCTACGTGACTTTCTTGCAGTACCTCGCCCGCGAAGAGCTCCTGGCGCACCAGGCCGCACTAGAAGCGATCTACAAGCAGTTCGCGGTCGAGAAAGGCTGGAAGAACAAGCGCCGCACGATCCGCAACCAGATCAACAAGATTGAGGCGCGCTTGCAGACCATCGCGGCCAACCCTGAAGACGCACAAGCGCTGTCAGCTCTTCACCCACGCCCGATCCATTGCCGAACGTGCGGTCTCTCGGCCTGCATGGGCAATTGCTGGGGCTTTTGGAACGACTTCCCAGATGCTCCGACCGCCACCACCACTGCAGTGCCAGTAGCAGCGGAATAGAGAGAGAGAGTGAGAGTGTCCATAAATAAGAACAATGGTCACCATCGCACCGTATTTAGTGGTTGTCGCTTTTTTTCGCTTGGATGGGAGCAAATGGCGACTGTGACGTCATTGTTTCCCTCTCTCTCTTCAACTTCAACATTGCCTTTTTCCTCCCCAAAAAAGCGTCCGATCCGCATTGTTGACAAAGATGGGGAAGAAGACGACCGCAAAGAAGACGAAAGCGAGTCCCGCATGGGGGAAGGACGACAGAGCGCCGCCCGTGGAACTCGCAGAGAAAAAGAAGCACGTTCGCGAATTGGCGAAGGCAGCTCGGTGGAAAGAGGTGCTGATGCATCACCAAATGCGTGTGCATCTGTCTACCGATGTGTCTGTGTGAGTGTGACAGCACACGATGGCATGTTCGACCGCTAACTATCTCGTGCCTTTTAGATCAAGAGACTGTATGGCGAGAGGATGGTTGCGAAGGCGAAAGCATGTGCGTGTGTATTCATTATGGACATGATCCTCGCGCGGATGGGACGACATGCGCTGGAGTGCTTGTTTGTGTGTCGCATCGATGTATCGATAATGGTTTGGATCACGTCGTGGTAGATGCAGAAAAGCACAAAGCAAAGCATACACCGAGATCGCTTGCACAGGACATTCTCGCGAAAAATGGATACAAATCGTCGTCACCAACGAAGGAGAAGACGACGGTGATAAAGCAGAAGACTCCAGACGTGGTTTTACCAGTCGTGATCGAGGATTCCCCTGACGCATTGACGGAAGCGCAGCGCCTGCAGATCGAGCATCGGCGGCGAGAGGCGCTGGAACGAAGGAAGCAGAAGCTGGCGATGCTTGCAGCGCCAATCGCGTCCAGATCGACTAATCATCTCTCCGAGCAGGAAAGAACTGCGACATCTAGGACCATTTCTGTTTCCCATCGAGCATCTCCAACACCTGATTATTTCCGTGAAACGCAGAAGAGACCACCGGCGACTGTCACTTCCTGGAGATCTGCCGAATCCATGCCAATCACAGCGCAAAAGAATCCATCTCGCTTCCTTGACGAGCTCGAAGCAGCAGCAGCAGACATAATCAAGTGGGAAGAAGAACAGGTTGCCACTAACGCTGTCGAAAGCGAATGCCCTACAATATCGGATGCTCGCGCGGCAGCTTCGGATGTTGTGGGTTGGGAGATGGAGCATCAAAATGGTGAGACTCGCATCGTTTCTGGCGCATCGCATCGCTTGACCTCATGTTTCCCTTCGCGATGAAGCATTTAGCGACAGCACATCTCCGACTGTTGTCACCGACGACGATGGCGCAGATGACGACCGACCTCGTTTTCAGTTGTTGGGGTCATCAGGGAGTGCTTCGAGGCGAGAATGCAATGCACCCCGCTGCGACGCGGCAAGTCCAGCAAGAAATGCCAGCGCACATCAACCGAGCTTGCCGAAAACGAAGCAAGCGCCAGCCGGGAAAGACTCTCCACGGAAGCGGCAGCAAGAACCTACACTGCCGCGTGAGTCCATGATGCAGTTTGCGCTTGCATAGTCTAAAAATCTTATTGACGTCTACGACATTAAACTTATATTTCCTATCCTAAATATTTTCTTTTCACTACCTGATGACATAGATAAGCAATCGACAGCAAGTCCCAAAAGCATCAAACCTCCTCCATCTCCAGTCGCAGAAGTCCCCAAAGCACAGCACGGCTCTCAAAAGCAGATGGAAAGGCAACCAGTACCAAAATCAAATGCTGCAGAAGCGTTCATGTGAGTATATCTCGAGTCGACCAGTTATCACTGGAGCATGGACCACTTTGAGCACTCATCGCAAACGCTGCCAGGAAAAAGCACAGCTTGGAAGACAAGTTTGACCTGTCCGTCCTTGATTTCCTCGAGATGGTGCTTTCATGATGTACGGTATCAAGGAAGCGCGACACCGGTCGGCGACTGCACAGGCTTCTTCGCATGAATAGAGTGTGCTCGCAGGATGCATTCTCTTAGGAGGTGCCGCACAGGTCGAGCAGCACACCTCTAGGACTTTCGGCATACAGGGTCCGCGTAGTCGAAATGGTTCTCCCACATCACCAAGGCGTCTTCTTCCGCAGAGAACGGGAGACTCTCCCCAATACTGTTGAAGTTCTTTGCGCAGTCGTATTCCACGTTCACGTATTTATCCTTGGACTCCAATAACGCATACCAAAGCGAGCGCGTTGGCGCCTCGCCTTCTTTCATCATCCGCTCACGCTCACAGTTGTACAGAAAGTTGCCATACAACCCAGCGAACACATTCTCATACAGCGCCACTAGAACAGCTTCATTGAACTCGAACGCCCACGGTACCTGCCGCCATATTTGCCACACGGAGTCGATCCACTGGATAAAGACCGGAGACTGCTCCTCCAGCTCCTGTTGCCCTGGACCTTCGCCCTGTGCATATCGATGCCGAAACATGTGCCCAAACGTACACCACTCCTTTTCGACCAGCAGCAAAAAGCCGTGCAGCGTGCGATAAAACGGATCCAGAAGCAACTGGACGAGCGTTGTGAGCTGCGGCGTTCGATCCCAACCATCGCTGCAGTGCACCATGACCGATTCGCTTTGGCACAAGCAACGGCAAATTTCTTGAGACGTCGACAAAATGCGAGAAACGTGCATGAACCAAAACGTATTCCGTAATTGGAAAACCCACTCGCTCTCTGATCGCTCTTGACCAGGTTGGCAGACCGTCGAGAGCGCGTTGTACGAAGACCGAACTGCATGGATGTTCGCGATATCGCAGAAATGCAGCTCGGTGTTGGGGTAGTTGCGAGGATCTTCGGTCCCTTTCCCCTGTGCTGAGTTTGCTGTCGCTGCCATTTGACTTCTCGCATCGAAGAAATGAAAGACGGAGTCCTTGTATGCGCTGGTGGCGCTTTGGAGAGCGGCGACAAGCTTTTGATCTGCCTCCACCACATATCCGCTTAAGCCAGCACATGGCTGCGCGCAGCGACAAACAAGCGCTCCAGTGTATGGGTGACGCCACACCACAGCGGGGATTCGGCTTGCGCTACGGTACGCACTCAGTTCACGCAAGTCATACTCATCCAAAGCAGATGGGATCACGAATGCTTCGGGATACGACGGGAACAATGCGTAATCGGAATTGTCGTATAATCGCATCCAGTTCTCCTCGTCCAGCAGTTTCAGACGGCGATAATCCTCCTCCGGGTCGTAAAAGCGATGGGTCGGGGTCTCGAGCATCGCAGCAATAGCTCCTTCTTTTCGCAGCAGCGCATCATAATGGATGTGCGCGAACACGTAGTGCGATCCGGAGTACAAGTCCCAAATGCAGCTCAAAAAGTTGTAGCAAGTGGCCTCATCTGGAAACGCAATGCTCGCCTTCAATAGGTTCTTGCACTCGATATTCGCAACATGAGGCGCCGTCGTGGAGCTTTCGAGCGTCAAAATGGATGCGATCGGGATCTCCATGGCACCTTCCGCGCTTTGAGAAATCCAAATGATGCGATAATTGGTGAGCGCCAATGTTCCATCGATGCTGAAATGCGGTGCGCTGCCCAGCACCATCTCCCCAACAAGGTTGGTCACTTGCCCCACTCCTCGAAACGCACCTTTCACGGTGTGGGTGCCGAGTCCGAGCATTCCCATCCCAAGACCCTTCGCAAAGCCGAATACACCGCCGTTGGCACCTCCTTGATACGTTTGGTTGACCAGACCCGCTGCGCCTTTCAGGAACGCACTTCCGACACTTGTTGAAGCTCGAAACAGACCGCGACCAATGGATCGCGTCGGATGCGTGTAGTCTCGCGTAAAAAGGTTCGTGGTTTGCACTTTGTGTCCGGCTGCACCCAACGACGCATACGACCGCGGAGGCTTCGATGTGGAAAGTGCACCATCTTCTCCAAACTCATTATTCATGTCGCTGGACTCCTCGGACGACGACGACGAATAGGTCATATCGCCAGCCCCGCTTGCATTCATGTCTTCACCCTCTTTGGCTTTGTAGAAGATGATGTACGCCGCGTTGTCCACTTTGAGCTGCAAGATTTCACCGGCAACAGGATAGATGGAGCCTACAAGCGGCTGGGATTCATCAGCAGGCATCCCGATGCGCAACGTCGGTGTCATTCGACCTCCACTTCGGCCACTTTTTGGTGGGCTGTGGAAATAATTCATGCTGTTTCGATCGCCAATGTGCAAGTCGTGGTGATACCCGCCCGCGACACCCATGGACGAGTGGATGAAACGAAACGCATCGTCTTCATGGATGGGATAGAACGTACTGCCTATCCCATTCGGTGTGCCACCTCCACCAGGAACAATCGCATCTGTGAGCGAGAAATAATCATCGTCGCCTAGATCCGAAAAGCTGCTTGATGTTTTCCGCGTCATACTTTGTGGACCGGTCAGTGGCGTCCCACCCACAGAAGGCGTTGTGTCGGTCTCGTACTCCAATGCGATAGCGAGCTTGAACCGGTTTTCTCCCTCTTCGTCGTCTTGCTCGTTACCATCGTCCGCGGCAAAATGGTCCTGGTCTGCATCGACGTCCTGGTCTACTTCGGCGTCTCTAATGTCTGCATTCTTCTCCATCGAGCTTCTAAATGTCCCCAAACTGCCAGAGGATCGTTTCTTGATAAAGGCAGTATCCCGCTTCTCTTCAACTCCTGGGAACAGCTCTCCACTGGATCCGTTGCTACTTGACGACGTCGGGGAGATCACTTCCTCCAGTTCGCTCGAGAAAGATCGTGTAAATGCATTTGTATACGACCGTACTTCATCATCATCATCATCTTCGATGCTTTCTACCATCTCTACTTGCTCGAGCTCTGCTGCATCTTCGCCGTCGTATAGATGCACCATCACGCCGCTGTTCGATCTCCAATCGTAGTCGGCTGCTGCTGCTGGTGGTGAAACTGCAGCTGCTTGTGGTGTTGCTGTCGTTGAATTGTGCAGCTGTGGCGATTCATGTGTTCGAATCGACGGCACCGTCATCACGGACACGTCGCCGTCCATTACATGGTCGAAAAGCTGCGCTTGACTCGCCATCTTGACACGAATCGCTCGTTTTTATATTCGGAAACGCGGACCTGTGCGTAGCACTGCGAAGAGAACGACGTGACTTGACCTTCTTCCTCGTTCTTCGGCGTCTGTCAGTCGCACACACACACACACACACGCGCACTCTACGATTTGGACGCGCTGCCTCTCGTTCTTTCACACACCCAGTATCCGCACCGATCACCCGTTGGAAACGCGCGCGTTCGCTTCGCCGTTGCTTTCGTTTCTTTTTTTGCTGTTATTTTGTTGTTGTTGTTGTTTTTCCGCCCCCTATGCCTCTGTATGATAGATAGTCTTCTGATCGAAGCACCTGAGCCAAAGAACAACACAGGAGACCCACTTTCGTCCCCAAACCCCACAAACAAAAACTCTCCACATCAATTGGTGGCGGAATGACAATTTAGCAACTTTTGGTTGGCGTTTTTACTTTCCTTTTCTAGAGACTTTGCAGCATCTGAAAAAACAAACTAACAAAACAATGTGGCATTCAATAGTTTGTAAATGCAGATGGTGGCACCAGCCATCGAGTCCGAATGATGGTCTCTTCAGTTCTTGTGGAAAGGATGTTCTTCAAGTTGAGTGGAGTTTCTGGAGCGAACGTTAGCGGGTGTTAGCGAGGTCTTAACCGCTGCGAGGATACTGAGCACAAGTCGACGACTCACCATTCGCTAACCTTCGTCCCTTCACGCTCAAACGAAGACGAAATGAAAATTGGAACGATTGTGTGTGACATGCGCACTTTGTGAGCCATTTCTGCTCGGCTTTAAAAGAGCAGCGACATACGTAACTTGAAGTCGTCCACGCTGACATCACACATTGTCCAAATGGGCAGCACTTGCAGAAACGCATTTGGCGCGGCGCAGCGCATCAAGGAGACAAGCATCATCGTCGTCATATTGCATACATACTTGGTCGCGTTTCTCTCCCGCATCGTTAGTCAAAAGCGCTGCAGCTCCTCATGGGAGCATCACTTTGCTGAGGATCTCTTCGTGCATCTGATACGGCGTGAGGATCAAGCGACTGCATCGGATCACGATCTTCGGTTTCCACTCGCCCGTGTCCGGGAGGATCCTGAAATAATACGCCATCAAGCTTTTCGGATCCTGGTACCAGCCCGTTTTGCCCTGGAAACTCCCCGGCATGGCGCCAAGCACACCGCAGCTGAGGGCTTCTTCGTACAACGCCATCCGGAATGCGCGCCGCGCTTGATGACCGCGGAAGGCAGACTGGATGTGAATACTTGCGGATGGGGCCAGCTCCTGCTTTTTGTACATAGGAGATCATGTGGTCAGCGAGGAGGGGGAACACCTTTCAGCTACAAGGTGGTCCAGTGAGACTGCAGCTGCTGCGCTTACCAGATATGTCGATTGCCTGTTCTTTGCGCTGTCAGGTGACTGCGGCAGTGCTGGGAGGATGCTACTGTCCACATCGTCTGAGAAATCCGCTGAAATCTGATCCACGAGGTCAAATAGCACTTCCGCGACCTCCATCTCTGCTTCCTCGTCCTGTATGTTGTGGTCTTCGATGGGAATGTGCTGCGATTCAGAGTGCGCGCTGCGGTCAGAGCTCGCTTGTACCGAGTCTTCTGTCTCCGTCGCTGTCGCTTCGTCCAGTTTCAGATCATCTTCGAGAGCAATGCTGTGCGTCGCACTGCTGATTGCATCCTCTTGCTCAACCACGTTCCCTTCATCGCACTCGACTCCATCCGGAAGAGAAGACGTTGCTTCGTCAGCTGCGTGGTCTTCTAAACCTGCTTCTTGGTCTGTCACTCCGTCTTGCACTTCTGCCTCGTGGCCATCGGATGTCTGTGAGTCTGCTTCGTCACAGATACTTATTTCACCATTTCTTACATCCTGTCTAGTGTCCAACTCGGTGTGCTGAGCGTCTGGAACTTGCGGGACACCGCGAAGCACCCGATCTGTTCTGAAGCATTCATTCAGACTGAAGGCAGTGTCAGAATGAGAATGCGGTATGGACTCCTCGCAGCCCTGATGCAGTTTCTGACGAGCTGCAGGACACGAGCGAGGTCGACTTGTCTTGGTTCGTAAGGATGTTGTGCCAACGGAGCAAGAAGACTTGTGATCACTTCCTGCTTCTCGTGAAGCATTGATAACATCCACAGAACCTTCTTGCGCTGTTTGCGTGCACGCCACTTCATAGTCGCCCGTGTCGCTCAGCGCTGTCATCGCTACTTGTTGCGCTTCTAGAAAGCTTGTTGATCCTCCAAATAGCAGCACATCGTCAGTCCTATGTTGATCCGTGTCGGAAGTCAGTTGTGCCAACAACTTAGCAGGCTTGCTGAGCTTTTTCTTTGGAGACCACTCTTGTGCTTTCTCTGCAGCTTGTGGTCGATTCTGCTTCAATCGCGACTTGGAAAGCGCAGGAGGAGGACTTGTGGTGTCTGGCGCTTTCGCTTTCGTCGGTGAAACACGCGACGAAGACGCAGAGCGACTTCCTCGGTGTGGAGATGCTCCAGCTGGGACTGACCCGAACGGTAGCGATCTCGCGTGCTTTGGAGCAGTTTCAGTGGTCGGTGTTGGTCTCGGATATGGCTTGACTTTGTTCGGGGAGCCCTGACAGTCTGGCAGTGTAAATTTCTTCCGAGCGTGTGGTTTCGTCTTCGGTATGACACCTGTAAACTTCGCTTTATGGAAGACTCGGTCTGGATGGGGCACGCTTGCTGTGATGCCAGTCGTGCCATGATCCACATTGCTCAGCAACGGGGAGCGAGATGGAGCCACAGAAGCGACCACCTCGATGTTTGTGACCTCGAATGCAGCATCTACTGAAGTGCCGACCATCAGGGTCTGGATCAAAGCGCGCTCATGGTTGCGTTGAGCTTGAAACGTCTTGGACCAATGGCGCCGTTCTTTCTCGTTCTGGCACTTTGCGAGTCGCTCTTCGCGCTTATTTTCTGCCATGATGCATTGCTCAATCACTTCCAGATGCTTGAGTGACGACGGGAGCGGTTCTTTGTTGCACTTGTGGATCGCAGGGAGGAACACATTCCCGACAAGCCGACCATTCATGTCCGACTGGCGCTTTAATTGCTCCCTACTTGCGCTCCTCAGCAAGAATTTGTACGGATCGATCTCCATGCCTGCTGCATCCAGCATGTGCATATCGATGGATTCCTCCAAGTCGATGTCGCCACAAAAGTATCGGATTCTGCTTTGCTCCACCCTGCCAACAAACAGCACATATAAAAATACACCAAAAGGAAAATAGCAAACATTCCACCACAAATAGACCCTCTTGGGAGCCTCACGTTCATTTTTACCTTGCTATTTGTCTCTCGCGAATATCTGGAGATTCTGGATCGCCATGTGGATCTCTCTCACTTACTTTCTTGCCTGCTTCAATGAACTTTCGTATAATGTCTCTGGAATGCTGCGCTCTTCGATCTCATCGTTGGTTCCATTATCTCCGTCCTCCTCATCCTCCTCTTCGTCGTCCAAGTCGATCTCTTCGTCGTTTTGCACCTGTACAATGTGCTGCTGCTTCGCTGGACGTTGCTCACTGTCTCCGTCACTCTCGTCAGCCTTCCGCTTGTTAGGTCCGCTATCTTCTAATGTCGTGTCCACCAGATCCGCTTCGAGAGCTGCCATGGCATCACCATTTGAGGCTGCTGCTGACGACGCTGACGCTGGTACCATTCCTGACGGTTTCTCACCAGCGACAACCGGGGCGATTTCTGCAGACACATAGTTCACTTGCGAATACTGAGCAACGACGGATCTCTTGATGCGCAGCATCTCCAAGAACGAGTGCTCCGATCCGTGCGATACTTCAAAGTCATGCCAAACTTTCCAGAAGGAAGCCTCGTGCTGTCGTGGATCGCAAAACTGGGACGCATGCGTGTAGATCGCTCGAGCTCGCTCGATTTCACCCAGCTTGGTCTCCATATCCGCAAATTTCAAACACAATGGAGCAACATACTTGTCGGGAAGATTGGAAATCCCGCGCTGGTAGACATCGCGAACTTTGGACACGCCAAAAAACTTCTGTGCTTTCTTGACGTAAGCAGCATACATCTCCATCTGCTCTTCTTCTGGCACTGCGTCTGTTGCTCGTTCATAAATAGACATCACGTTGCGCAGCATACCATGCTTTTCCTCAAACTCGGCATATTTCACAAAGAGCGTCTTCGCAAACTTCGCAGGGGCTGCTTTGATCGCCTGTTCGTGAAGATCACGAGCGCGCTCGACCTTCGTGCCACCGTATCGCTTCACGAACTTGGTCAGGTATGCCTGCCAGATGTCATTCGCGTATGGGAAGGTGGGGAACAGTGAAAGCCCACGCTCATACACTCGGAACGATTCTTCGAAATACTTGTTCTCTTCCAGGTAGGACGCAAAGTTCAACACCATCTGGGGCGTGACAAGCTTGAGCTCGAAAGCGTCATTATACGCAGCACGGGTGGATTCCATATCACCCAGACTCTCTTCGAGATCCAAGCGCAGACCCCAGAGCTTTACATTCTTGTGCACCTTGTCTTTCGACGTCAGACTCGATCTATTACGCAAGCGAACGGTCATCGATTGCGGCACGGCGCATGCCTCACGCAAGACCTTTAGCGGTTCTTCAAAGTTGTCTTGTCGCAACTCCATCTCCGCCCACTCGCAGTACACGTTTGCAAGCTCTTGCTCGTTTCGATAGTCCACGTCTGCAGCCTTCTTAAAAATCGCTCGTGCATTCGTGAGATCTTTGTGCTCTTCATAGAATCTGGCAAACTTCACCCACAGCGCATGCAGACGACCACCCGACTTGGCCGGAGCCACCGTTTTCACTGCCTCCGCATACGTGCGAATCACCTTTTGCAGATCAGCTTTCTGCAACTCAATGCGCTTTTCCCATTCGCGGACATTGTGCGGATTTTGACGAAGCAGCACAGAGTTCAGTAGAATCGGACGACGGTCGGCCACATCTTCGTAGATCTTCAGCAACCGGTCCACCTGCACTTGGTGGTCAACTTCCTCAGCATCTTCGTCGTCATCTGGATTCTCTGCGAGCTCCATTTCTGCGGTTAGCATAGCTTCGATAAATTTGACGTAGGCGTCAAAGATCATACTGAAGTCTCGGACAGTCATGACGGTGCGGATTCCTTCTTCGTAGATGTCGCGCGCCGATTCAAACATGCCGAGACGCACAAAATACGTCGCGAGCGAGCACCACAGTCGCCCGACTTCATCGGTGAATTGCGAAACCCCGCTGCGCAAAATCGCTTCGACGTTCAATTTCGGCGACACTTCCTCTGGATGCTGCGAGATCATGTCGCAAAGCTGCATCCAAAGACTGTGCGTCGTGCGCTTCGTTGGGTACACACTCTGGTTGTCAATGAGCATGACGAGCTGTTGACTCGCTTCTTCGAAGTGGCGAATCGAGCACAAGTACGCCAAGTATTCCTCGCGGTTTCCCGGCTCCAGCATCAGATAGCGACGGTACACACGCACCGCGATCTGCGGGAGCCCAACTTGCTTCACGAACTCCAGATACGGGCGCCAAATGCGGTGGTGCTGCGTGATCGGCAGCGCGCGCAACGCTCGGTCAAAGACATGACGTGTGAACGTGACCCGCTTCATCTCCTGCAACAGCTCGATGAAGTCCAGCCAGATGCGCGGCATTTTGCTCAGCTGCACGAGCGCGCGCTCATACAGCGCCACCAAATGCGTGTACTCAGCTGCATCAATGCGTTTCCCGCGCGCTTGGGTCTCGTAGTACTCATCCAAGTACTGCTTCCAGAGCTTGTAGCTTCTCGGCAGCAGCTGGATCCCACGTTCGTAGATCGCGTACCGCTTCTGGGCGGCAAGCGCATCGGCGTCTTTCAGGTAGTTCACCCACGCATGGATCGAATACGGATCGCGCGCCACTTCTTCCTCGTGCTCAAAGAACGCACCACCGTCGGTCTACACAACGAAAGGGTCATCATAAAACGCACACGACAGGAGTTACTACACAGAGAGAGAGAGGGTGTGCATGCATGTATCTGTAGAGACTTACCGCGTGGTGGGCAGCAGGGGTGCCGCCATTCTGCGGCAGCACGCTGGTGCCGAGCGTCGCCATCATCGTCGCCCTTCCTGCTTCGCTACCACACTCTCGTGTTTGCTTTTTACAATTGGTGCACCACCTTTAGATCGAACTCTCTGAAAAACCTCACAAACGAGGTGCATTGGAAAGTTGTGTGATGTGGGACACATGCAATACATGTGGGCCACATGCATTGTGTGTTTGGAAGGGATGTTGAAGAGATCAGTGAAAATGATGCGGAGAACAGATTGAGGGCAAATGTGGCAACGTGGAGGCAGCTACAAACGGAGCAGAGATGGAGCCACGACAGCCACGCGTGTGTGTGCATGCCTGTCACATTGGCGCTGCGCTGTTTTCGACTTGGTGCGAGCTGAGCGAGGGGATCGGGATGGCGTCCATGGCGCACCAAAAATACCCTCCCGGTCACGAAACTATTCCTAGAACCATCGACAACATGAACAAAAGTCGTTTTTCACGGAAACGGTCATCGCGTGGATGTGTGTGTGTGCGTGCAGTCGAGGGTAAGGACGCACAGGCAGGTTGGCACATCGGACTAGTGCTGGGGAACGTGTGTCCATTCGTGTAGGTGTCACACGCACAGTAGGAACACGACCGCAGTTGCATCACACTGCGCTGCACATACTGGAAGTGTCACCACTTGACTCCCCACGTCGTTTATGGGCGAGCGAGGACCGGACAAGAACAACATAGCGAAGATGGCGAGCAGCGGAGAAGACAGGTTCCGCAAAGTCCACCTCAATAATGACACGGAGAATGAGCGGCTGCGCAAAGAGCTGCATTACGCGGGCAATCGAGTGGCGACGTCAAAATATACGCTCGTAAGGTGAGTGGCAGTGAAGCGACAAGCAGGCATGCTGTGCCATTGGATCTGTTTTAATGTGGTGTCCTTGCTGTACTTGGTCGGGTCGTAGCTTCCTCCCAAAGATGCTGTTCGAGTTCTTCCGGGTGATCGCGAACTGCTATTTTCTGGTGATCTCCATCTTACAAGTTGCAACGCCATGGTCGCCAACCAACCAGTACACCACAGCGGGACCGCTTGTCGTCGTGTTGATGGTGTCGATGATCAAGCAGGGACTTGAAGACAAGAAGCGCCACGACGCGGACGAGATTCAAAACTCTCGGCAGTGCAAAGTGCTTGGTCGTCGGGGAGAAACGATCGTGAAGCAGTGGCAAGAGGTCCAAGTTGGCGATATTTTATGTCTAAGCGACCGCGAAGAAGCACCCGCTGACGTTTTCATCCTGTCGACGTCGGAAGAAGAAGGAAGGTGTTTCGTCGAGACGTGTAACTTGGACGGAGAGACCAATCTCAAGCGAAGATCTGCTATCGAGCAAGTCGCCAGTAACATCGGGTATCGGCAACTCAACGACCCGCCTCTCTCTGAAAACGACCACTGCAACAGCATGATGAAGTTCACGGCGATGATGGAGTACGAGCTCCCCAACAACCGCTTGTACAACTTCACTGGCCGCATTGAGTTCGGAACCCAGAAAGAGACAGTGCCTCTTGGACCATCAAACATTATCCTTCGTGGATGCAGCATCCGAGGGTGTGCTTACATATTTGGGATAGCGATTTTCACTGGTCCTGAGACCAAGCTGATGCAGAACGCGCGCGCAACTCCGTCCAAGCAGAGCAACGTCTACAAAATGGTAAATCGCTGTATCTTGCTGGTGTTCTTCACTCAGGCGGTGCTATGCATCATCAGCACAATTTGTAATGCGATATGGGTGAATCGGTACGAGTCGCGGTTGTGGTATTTCGGCGAGACCAGCTCCCGCGCATCGCTGGCTGAAGTCGTCAGCTTCTTCACTTTCCTGATACTGTACAACAATCTCGTACCGATTTCACTCTACGTGTCGTTGGATATGGTGAAAGTGCTTCAAGCGAAGTACATCGCCAAGGATGAAGACATGTGCTACGAGGGCAAGTACACCATCGCGCGGACATCAGATTTGAACGAAGAGCTGGGCCAAGTGGAGTACATCTTCAGCGACAAGACAGGAACTCTGACGAGAAACATCATGGAGTTTCGGAAATGCTTTGTAAGAGGAGTTTCCTATGGATTTGGAACGACTGAAATCGGTCGAGCTGTTGCAGATTTGGCGAAGAAGAAGCATCCATCAGTTGGCGCTTCAAAAGAAGAAGTGCACGACCCAAAAGATGCACAGATCGAGTTTGACCCAACGATTCATTTCGATGATCCTCGAGTCATAGATGCCCTCGATGCAAACACGGAGGCTGCGGCGAGCATCGACGAGTTCCTTACGATCCTCTCTGTCTGCCACACTGTCATACCTGAAGCGAACAAAGACGGAAAAATAGAGTACCGAGCATCCTCTCCAGACGAAGAAGCGTTGGTGAAAGCTGCCAAGTGCCTTGGGTACAATTTTCTGACACCCGCGCCTGTGGTGGACCTGAAAGTTACGAGAAAGTGCGGGACGTCAACGATGCGCACCTACACGATCTTGAATGTAAACGAGTTCAATAGCACGCGCAAGCGGATGTCTGTCGTCGTGCGGACCCAAGATGGTCGGTATTTCGTGTACTGCAAAGGAGCGGACAACGTGATGCTTCCACGCAGCAGAGCAGACGAATACACGAGCACTCTTGAAGAAGAGTTGAAGCGGTTTGCAAGCGAAGGACTGCGTACTTTAGTCTTGTCCAGCAAAGAGTTGTCCGAAGACGAGTACTTTGCGTGGGATTCCAAGTACCAATACGCAGTGACCTCGCTCGTGAACCGAGATGGCATGCTTGCAGACGTCGCTGAAGTCCTCGAGAAGGACATGAAAGTCGTTGGTGCAACGGCGATTGAGGACAAGCTACAAGAAGGCGTCCCAGGCGCCATCTTCAACCTCGCTGAAGCTGGGATCAAGATCTGGATGCTTACAGGTGACAAAGAAGAGACAGCGATCAATATTGGACACGCATGCCGGCTGATAAACGATGGCATGCGGCTTCTTATCATCAACCAGGAAGATCTAGCGAAGCTAACAGCGCAGGTGGATGCACTCTACCAATCTAGCGATGTGCAGTCGCGTATCAAAGACCAGAAGGTTTCGAGCCGTTTGGCTATTGTATGCGATGGGAAGTCCCTCGTCCACGTGTTTCCCCCGAAAAATGCAACAACGCCTGAGCTGGAGGCTAAAGCGAACGACTTGGCGAAGAAGATACTGGAGATGTCAAGCATTTGCC
Organism: Globisporangium heterothallicum; assembly: GCA_023334155.1. Taxonomy (NCBI): domain Eukaryota; phylum Oomycota; class Peronosporomycetes; order Pythiales; family Pythiaceae; genus Globisporangium; species Globisporangium heterothallicum. The sequence continues at coordinate 2,807 of JAASGH010000020.1, read as the reverse complement.
AAGCACTTATTGCGTGTCGTGTGTCTCCAGCACAAAAAGCGGACATTGTGAACCTAGTGCGCTTCCGGTCGCAGAAGAAAGTGATCACCTTGGCGATCGGCGATGGAGCAAACGATGTGAACATGATTCAATCGGCTCACGTCGGCGTCGGTGTGTCAGGTCAGGAAGGCGTGCAGGCAGTGAACGCGAGCGACTACGCCATCGCCCAGTTCCGATTCCTCGAACGACTTCTCTTGGTTCACGGACGCTACAACTATCGACGCGTGTCGAAAGTCATTTTGTACTCGTTTTACAAGAATGTGGCGCTAGTGATCGCGCTCTTTTTGTTCAACTTCTACAATGGCCAATCCGGGACGAGTGTGTTCGAAAGCTTTGTCATGGCTGGCTGGAACTTTTTCCTTGCGCTGCCGATCATCGCGATCGGTGTTTTTGACGAGGATGTGAGTCCAGCGCAAGTCCTCCTGCAGCCAAAGCTGTACATTCCTGGACAGAAGAACAGCGACCTCAACATGCGTAGGTTCTCGCTCTGGATTGTAAATGCGATTATCCAAGCTCTGCTTTGCTTCTTGATGACTGTGTACGGAATCGCCAATTTGGAAGAGCTGGGCATCGGGCTGTATCTTCAAGGCACAATCATTTACTCGGTGCTGCTCATGTCGGCGAATATCAAAGTGACCCTGGAGACGCTTTCGTGGACAAGGTACAACGCGATGTTTTTCGCGTGCAGTCTTTTCCTGTTCTTCTTCTTCGTGATCGTGTTCCAATACTTTGGCGACCTTGGCGACGACTTGTTTGGAGTTTCCTTTCGGATGCTTAAAAGGTGCGTGTGTTGGATGGACAGCCGTTCTTTTGTGTCTGTGGTTAACTTGCTTCACTGTTTTTGTTCCTGCGAATGCTCAGTCCGGTGTACTGGTTGTACATGCTGCTGGTTCCTCTCACTGCCAATGTCCCTGACATTTGCCTGAAATAGTAAGAACCATCTCTGCTCATCTGCTCGACTTCGATCGATGCTGACCAACATTTGTTATCTCGCACGTCGGTAGCATTCAGACGAACTACTTCCCGACGTTGGCGCACATCTTGCGAGAGCGGAGCGTCCTCCACTTGAGCTCTGCTCAAGTTGCATGCGAGCCACCAGCGAATGAAGATTCCTTGTCAACACTGGAGCGTCCATCATTCATAACGCCGCTTCCAGGGTCGGCCGTTGCGTCCTGTAAGGATATGTGTGCTTGCTTGCTGCACTCGCTCGGATATATTGGTTTCTCATTGCGATTTTGGATCTCGCACATGTCGTTGCTGCTTCTTTTGTTTTCTTGTCCATAGACTCGGGATTTGCATTCAGTTCAGCAGAGGGGGATCACGTGAACCAGAGCGAGGACCACGATATCGCTTCGCTGAAGGTGATCCAGTTCCATCGCGAAGAAGCCCTGCGGTCTGGGAACCTTCGGTCGTTTGGAAATGGCCACACCATTCGGAACGTCCAATCCTTTGACAAAAACAGTGTCGTCGTTAGTGATATCACCGATGCAGTATCCCTGCACGATCCCGACGGTAAAACCATCGAGGACCTTGACGACAGGTGATAGAATCGCGGAATGCAAAGGAACCCCAACGCTGCAGAAGGAGGCAGTGTCGAAGAGAGGCGCCACAGTGCTCGCACAAATACACATCGCAGCGCTATTTAACAGACTCGTTCATTTCAATGTTTCCGTCGGTGGTGAGCTTTTTGCGCTCAACATCGGGAGTTCATTTCGGTGCAGCGATGCGATATACTGCACAGCACTTCTCAGCGCCGACGCTGATCTGTCGACAGTGTCGGACAGAATAAAGTGAGCAGATGAATGCAGAGCACGGTGCTGAGTCCTGCGGACTTACGCGAAAGTTTCACAGTCGATATGTGCCAAATATCATTTTCTTGGTCATAAACGTTTGTATGGAGCAGTCATGACCCGGTCATAACAATACCTGAGATATTGTTTCCGATGGACATGTTACTGTGCACGCCATAAGTATAAAATCGTCCAAGATCATTTCTTGATACAATCTTATTTCTCTACATTTTCGAAAGGAACGATTCAAAATTAAAAGCGGCAATTACTACATAATTGAAGCGATTGCGAGGTGAACACGTGCACGTATTTTGGTCAACATCGACTGACTTTGAATCTTGTAAGTTTTACAAGTTGAACGTGATGCAGCAGTAAGTTGTGGGAGCGTGGGTGCTCTCACTTGGCACATACTTTGAACATCATAACGATTGCTGGTAAGAACTGCTGTGATCAATTGGATTTATTGATTTGCTGCACTTACGATCTGTGCCGAATGTAAATGGTCGTTGTACGTACCTCGATATTGATTTCTAAAGTACAGGGCTATCTGCTTCTTAAGAAATTCACATAGCGACCGGAGGCTTTGCTTTCCACGTATCTTGTCAAGAAAAATGACCGCATCTGCCTCGCTCAGTGACTCTTCCCTGACGAGGATTGCGACGCTTTCGTAAATGGATTTACGTCGTAGGAAAAACTGTGTGTCGGAATTATTTTTTCGCCACATTGGTCCACACTCCGCCTCAATTTTCCGAACAGCAGGATATGGATATATGCCGTGAATGTACTCTGACCACGCTTGCTGAACTGTGACGAGCTGTCGAGACATTGAGAAGCGACCGCACCACTCATGTACACTGATCTTGCCAACTGCTGATCCAGTAGTTTGCTCTCTTTCGAGATGGTCACAAAATAGACTTTTTGGCAGCGGAGACTGAACTTTCATTGCACGCCCGACTCTGACGAACAAATCCCCAACTT